>JABUQX010131060.1:15000-20000 GCA_015478945.1 Trachelipus rathkii | reverse complement strand
TTTATTTATTAAATATTTATTAAACCTTTTGTTCACTCCTCTTCTAAATGTCTTTTCTCTTTTATTAAACTCGAATTGACATATCAATTTGCTTTCCAGTGAGGCATCTGTTATGTGCTAATGAAATTCCTATATATATATATATAATATATATAGTATATATCATATATCATCATATATATCTTCTCTCTATATATATATATATATATATATATATGTAAATATATATAGAGTCAGACTATAGAAAGATACCTTAATCTAAGTAGAGAACCACAAATTCTTCACTAAAACAAATGATATTTTTTAATCACCGAAGAATTTTTTTTAGTTAAGAAAATGGTAAAAAAAATTAGAAAAGGCTTAAAATAAGAGTTTTATATTTTTAATAATGTAATTAGGTTAATACAGTACTGGCTGTACGATAAGAAATTCAAATTTCCGTGTCTGCAAATAATGATCGCGAAAGTTGCCAATAATTGCTTTTTGTCCACGTTAAAAGTTAGTTTAGTATTAATGTTTTAATGGTGCTTTTTTAACATTGTCTCGTTTGCGCGATTCAGGTTGAAAATTTGTAAAAAAATATTTATATATATATATTTTTTTTTTAAACTAAAGGAATACCGTAAGTGAAACAGCAAAGATGGAAGGTGCCGGGGTCTGTCGGCCTACTGGTTCAGGTTATGATAAGATTTGATAAGTATACATAGATTTTATATGTTGCCTAACAAACATAATCCCAACTAAATTCTGCAAAATAGGACTAATCTGGATAAACTCCAAAAATGAAAGATTTGTAGGGTGGGCAAAACTTTGAGAGATCTATCTTTCTAAAGGACCGCCACCTTTGTTTTTTTCTTAATTCTTGTTTTCGAGAATTTATATCCTGCGATTTTGCAAAGATGGGGATTGAGTATAAAAAATATATTACTTTATATGTATATATAATAATATAATATATATATAATATATATATATAATATAATAATAATAACATATCTTTCTATATATATATATGTATATATAATATATATATATAATATATAATATATATATATATATATAAATATATATATATATATATATATATAATAATATGTATATATGTATATATATATATATAATATATAATAATAATAATATAATATGTAATATCTCCATATATCATATATATATATATATATATATATAATAATAATATATCTATATATGTATATATATATATATATATATATATATATATATATATATATAATATATAATATATATATATAATAATAACATAATATAATATAATATATATAATATATATAATTTAACTAATATATATATATATATATATATATATATATATATATAATATATATATATATTAAATATATATATATCATATTATGTAATAACCATATATATATATGTAACTACTAAATTTGATTAAATTATTTTGTGTTATAATATATAATATATGTAAAATATATATATATAATAATATAATAATAATAATAATAATATGTATAATAATAACATAAATATATATATATATATAATAATAATAATATAATATGTATAATAATATGTTTAATATATATATATATATAATAATAAGAAAACAATATGTATATATAATATAATATATATATATATATAATATAATAATAATAATAATAATAAATATATATATATAATATGTATATATATATAATAACTCTAATTAATCAGTGTGTGTTATATATAATAATAACAATAATAATATATATATGTATATCATATATATATATATAATATAATATATATATACGGTAATATAATATATAATAATAATAATATATATATATATATATGCATATATATTATATATATAATATATGTATATGTAATAATATAATATATCTTTATCATATAATATATTTTATATATCATATGTATATGTAATAACAATAATAATAATATATATATGTTTTTTTATATAATATAATAATAATAATAATATAATAATATAATATATATATATAATATATATATATGAAATAAATTATTTATATTATATAGATATTATAATAATAATATATATATATATATATAAAATAATAACTATATATATATAATAATAATATATATATATAATAATAATATATATATATATATATATAATATATATAATAATAATAATATATATATATATATATATATATATATATATATAATATATGGTAATATGGATATATGGTATAATAATAATAATAATACATGTATAAGTGCGATGCGATGGGGATCAGCGTGAGGACAGCATGCATTGTCATTAGTAGGTATGCAGCTGTAAGAGGCTAATTTGCCGGTCTCATGCCTATCTCTTTCAAATCCCTGAAGCCTCCATACTTTTATACCTTATGCATTGTATTTAAACTCCATTGTCTGGCATCTCTTTCTTCCCCGAGAAAGAGACGCCAAACAAAGAGTTGGCATTGGCGGGAAGTGCCCGAGATGGGACACCGCCAAGCTGAATCATGAGCAGTCCTTTGACAGCCTCCACGCGATGAGGCGGTATCATTCTCGACCTCCTACTTACAGGTCATTTAGATTAGGAATTCTTGCCATTTTTATTTGTTAGTTTATATGGTGTTATCATAATTTCTAACGACATTTGTGCATTAGAATTACCTCATTTACTTAATTGATCAAATCCATATCTGCCAATTATCCGTATCACTATTGTCAAATAAAGCACTACGTTGAAAGTAATTATTAATCCATCCCCTCGATTAATGAATGCAAGTTCATTAATCATATGATAGTTGAAGTGATTTCAACCTAGACATCATTTTGGTGCCCCCGAATCGTGACTAGTGTAAAACCAACCTTTCTAATGTGGAGTTAGATGCAAGCAGTGAAAAGTGCCGAAAATAAACCAAAATTGAAAAAAAAAAAATCCGTTACTTTCTCGTTATTACAGTGCGAAAATAGTGATATGTGGTAAAATTAAGTAAATTATTTGAGTCAAAATTAATAACGTGAAGAAAAAGTTTCTTATTAACCTCATTAAAATAAGTAAAGAAAGTCGTTATTATCACATTCCGCATAGTAACCGAAAACCCGTTGCTATTTCGGAAATCTGAGAGTTCAAAATCAAGCTCTTGACATTAGGCTTAACTTAAACGCCTAAACAAGTGACTCAAAGACGACGTCAAACACCAGTAAAAAGTTGAGTTTTCGAACCAAAGCGAAGCCAACTCCAAAATTAAATAAAAAGGAGGGAAAGTCTCCATCCACGCAACTCCCTCAACTTCTTGGAGAAAACGGGAGATCATCTGATCTCCCCATTGGAGGCAACCAACCTCCCAACAAAAAGACCTACATACCAACTCTTGTTAAAGAATACTTCGTCTCTGCGTTGCCTTCATTCGTACATCAAAATATACACAAGATTACACAGAGTGTAAACATATGCACCCTCATCCAACTGTCGGATGAACTATTCGAAATCACCGCATAAGAAAGAAAGAACGAGCATATGGCAACAATATCCTGCCAACACTCAAAAAAATTTAGGTCACGCAGTAAAAAGAAAAACAAAGCAGCTTCTCCCCCAAGCATTTCCAAACCCCCTTTTTCCCTCCATCCAAGTAGTGATAAATACTTTAAAAATTTCAACGTAAAACAACATCGGTGAAAAACAAAGACAGCAAAGAATAAAATTAAAAACACTTGAAATCTGAAATCAAAAATTACTACTACTACTAATAATAATAATAATAAAAATAATAATAATAATAATAATAATAATAGTAATAATAATAATAATAATAATAATAATAATAATAATAATAATAATAATAATAATAATAATAAAAATAAAAATCGAAAATAACAAAAATAAAAACGCTAGTGATAAAATATGCAAACGATGGAAATTGACAATAAAGTGAAAAATTGTGAAATCCTATGTAAAGAAATTGTGATCCAAAGACCCCCGTCAAATCTATGTGAATGGCTTAGCATGCGCCATCTTGGTTTAAAAATAACAACTAAAATTCAGATAAAAATGATCAAGTTATAAACATTACGAATCATACAAATGTTATATCAAAATATAAAGCCAAAAACGGCAAAAATGTAAATTACAGGTTTCCAAAAATTGGTAAGGTGCTTTATTGTATATTTATATCTCTTGTTGCATGAAAATTATACATTTATTTATATATGATAATTATTATAGGATATTCATAGAAAGATTTTCTTATAGCTAAAAATTTCAAACAGCCAATGACTCCGTCCTTGAAACAGCCAAATGACTCCAACAGTCGAGTTGCCATCCAACGCTATATAAGATAACTAGGCAAACTACGCAAAATATTATTTAATACAGATCAAAATAAATAAACAATAAATTTAAAATGAAAATTACTTCAATTTAGTTCATAATTCAATTAATTTAAGAACGTGTTGCTAAACATAATATCAAAAGAAAGTTTAGAAAAAAAAAAAGAGAAAAAAAAAAATTATTTTTATATATCATGACGGAAGAATGTCGGTGGGAATTTCCATGCAGGCCGCTCGACCGACAAAGGCTGACGAGTCATATGTTGGAAAAGTCGGTCTGTAACAAAATTTTAAGCCGATATTTCTTACGTTATGATATACGAAGTAAACAGGATATTTTCGAACAAAGTGGAGGAAAATTGCGGAGACAAGGACACTGAAATTCCAAAGTCATGAATTGGAAGGACTGAGTTGCCATTGTTTCCCAAAATTTGAATCTCTTTTTTTTCGTGAATGTCTTGTCCGCTTTTCAATAAATCTCAATCCATCATGAGAAAAATTAAAAATCATCTTTTCCATCAATAATTAAATTACCATCAAAAATAACCATTATCATATTGAATAATTGCGATCTTATTAAAAGTTAAAAATTTTCTTCGATGAGTGGTCTGTTTGCATGAAACTATGTAATCTGTTTTATTGCCTTTTCAAAATGTAAAAGTTCAGGAAAGAGACCTTTTCGGTAC
>JABUQX010131060.1:7500-10000 GCA_015478945.1 Trachelipus rathkii | reverse complement strand
CCAGTGGAGTATATGTAAGATTGAGTTTAGTGGTTAAGTCTGAGGATAGAGATGTGGATAGAGAAATGGTGAGACTGTGTAGAATGGCATGTCGCACTGGCCCTTCTCAATTTAGGATGCATGCGACTGGAAAGTTTAAAATAGATAGAATGAAGAGAATGAGGAAGCAATTTGACGGGTAGGGAGACACTGGAGAGAGAGAGAGAGAGAGTTAGTGAGAGCGAAATAGTTGATAAGACGAAAAGCTCTAGACTCCACGTTTCCATGGAGAGCTGTGTGAGTGGAACTACCACATATCTGTGAGGCATACTCCATACAGGGGCGAGCGATACCTATATAAGGAGCAAGTAACTATGATAACGTGAAAGAAATTCTGAAGGTGCCTCAGAACACGCAATCTCTTAGAAGTCTTGATTAGGAAGAGAAGTAATGTAATTCTTCCAATTAAGATTGTGGCACAAGAAAAAGAATCCCCACGACCCGCGGTGTGTCGGTTCTCTCTCTGGTGTGTTTCTTGGTGTTGTGTTGGCCCCGGGTGGGTTCGCCCAAACACGTTTTAAAATTTTTCCCCCCCCCCCCCCCCCCCAAAAAAAAAACTAATCGATAGGGTATCCAACAACAAACGCGGGGTCCGTAGGGGAAAACACAAAAACAAAATACAAAGAAAACACCAAGAATATTAGGGACACACGATGGTTTGAGCTGTGATGTTTTCGAAGATGTTATATTGTATGGAAGATTATGTCGAGTAGAAAGATGATGGAACTGAGTTTTTGAGGCATTGAAAACATCCTAGCTCTCAACGCCCTAATTAGAAATTCGAGACTGTTCAGAGATTAGTTGCTCAAAAGTTGCCCTTCTAGCGCAAACTAATTGCTGTTGGGGTGAACATCTTTCAAAATGGAAGAAGTAATGAAGGGTGGAGTCGTCGGCAAAGGAGCGGGTAAGTGAATTAGTAATAGAGGGGAAAGTCATAAAATAAAAGTAGAAAGAAAGTTGGAGATGTAACAGAACCCTGAGGAACACCACTATTTATAGATTTAAAGATGATCAGGGACAATCTACACTGAACAACCGGGAGGGAAATCAGAGAAAAGGAACAGAGAGAAGCATAGATACCGAAAGCTTTGCTGTGTCAGACACTATCGAAAGTTTTCGATATGTCTAGCGCCTCAGTGAAAGATTCACCATTATTTGAAAGGACAGATGATCAGGAATTAGAAAGAAAAGAAAGATCACCGATTGAACTCTTCTTACAAAAGC
Organism: Trachelipus rathkii; assembly: GCA_015478945.1. Lineage (NCBI taxonomy): Eukaryota > Metazoa > Arthropoda > Malacostraca > Isopoda > Trachelipodidae > Trachelipus > Trachelipus rathkii. Next base: position 8,737 of record JABUQX010131060.1, on the reverse strand, counting down.
CATTCTGATGTTTCCAAAGCTTCCTGTTATGGGAAGATTCGAAAATATTAGAAAGAAGAGTAGTTAAAGCGATAAACGGATAGTTTGAGTGTTGAAAAGGCTCCATTTTTGCAGCCCCGTGTGAATGAGCGCATGTTTCCAGCAGGAAAGTAAGGTCGAAGCTGAAAGGCAAAGATGGAATAGTTTACCTTGACAAGGCTCTATAGTTCAGAAGCACAAGTTTTGAGAACCAAAGAAGGAATGTCATAATCACTGAAAATCTTTTATCATTAAGTTCAGAGAAAGCAGAGTAACATTTTTAGAAGAAATTACAGTATTAGGCAAAATGATCTGGAGGTGGGAATGAAGGTGTAGGAACAGAAAAGGCAAAAATTAGAAGCAAAATTTTGGGACGAGAGTTCAGCTTTTGCAGAAGGCATAAAGGCAGTTTTGCTGTTGGAAAATACTAGAGGAGGGAAGGAAGAAGAAGCAAAGATGGAGCATACATTTTTTTGCAAAATGCCAGAAAAGGCTTGAGGAAGAGGAACTAGAATGATCATTGCATTTTATACAGAGAAAAAAGTTTTTGTTGTTACGAAGAGTAGATTTTTCACGATTCTGGGATGAAATATAAGCTGTATGAGTTTATTGAGTTTGAAAACAACGGTAATTTCTGAAGGCAGAGTCCTGTGATGAATAGCACGAGAACAAGCAGAATTAATCCAAGGTTTATTAAGTTTAGTTGAAGGGAAAGAATGTGTAATGTACGATTCCATGCCATATAGCATCATCTCGGTTACGAACTCTGTACACTCCGAAGGAACCTCTCCCACGAAAGCGGCAGTCATTTCATGGGAAGTCAAAGAAATACAACCACAAGTCCGACCATTTGGCAACACCGAAGTGCCAAAAACGTTTAATCGCCGCATAAGGGGTGTTTCCTGCAGAAGACTTAGAAAGATAGAACAGGTTAAAAAGATAAGAAAGTGATCGAATGAATCCAGGGGTGGAAAAATGAAATGAAGAAGAGAGAGACTAGATAAGGGAGTGATCAAAGATTTTCATTTTTTATTCCATTTTATTAATATAGTACATAGATACTACATGTGTCACAAAAAAATTGAAAATACTACAAATAAAGTAGTTATCTATAATTTTTTAATGAGTAACAGTGCATTCAAGTTACAACTTATAATGGTAAGTGACAATTGTTAGTGCTGATGGTGTTATATATATATATATATATTATATATATATA
>JABUQX010131060.1:0-2500 GCA_015478945.1 Trachelipus rathkii | reverse complement strand
AAAAAATTAAAAATTTAAAAAATTTTTTTAAAAATTTAAAAAAAAATTAAAAAAAATTAAAAATAAACATTTTTTTTTTTATCTTTTAAGTTTATAACAAAAAAATTTACGTTTTTTATATAAATCAAACACCCTCAAAAGCCTCTGGAGCCTCTGGAGCCTCTGGAGCCTCCTCCCCTCCTCAGCCTCCCTTCCCTCACGCCCCTCCCCATCTATGATCTGTTGATTCATGTCATATTTTGTATAACATAGCACAAAACTTTCATTTATTTTGTTTTATATGCTTTAAACAATTTGTTTTTACTAAAATTTTACGCTTTTCTTATTTATAACTTGAAATTTGTATTTTTACACACCCTAAACCTGAAATCGGTAAATCAAACCACCCACCCCTCTCCCCTCCCTCATTTCCAATCTTGGATATTTATACATTAGCCATAGTAATATTTAATAAAATTTTATCACAATATCTAATATCCATACTGAACAATATAATGCTAACATTAACAAAATCCGATACTTAACAACAATAATAACTAACATTGAGTGCCAGAAGGAACCTACTTACCACTTTTTCTAACACATGGCACTGATAATTTTTAACATAACATTAGTAATATTTAACAAAATTTTATCATAACCTTGTCGTAAATATCATACTGCATCAATGAGATATATTGCTAACTACAAAAGTTTTCACATCAATAAAGCAAACATAGAATCATATGAAACTACGAATATAACGTACATTCCCAAACCTACAAACACATCTTAAACATGAATAAACAGTTACATTAACAAACTTTCCATACTTAACAACAGTTAAAGTAACTAACATGAGCGCAGAACGAAACCTACTTACACTTTTTCTAACATGTCACTGATGTTTTTACATTAAAATAGTAACATTTAACAAAAATTTATCACATAACCTTGTGTAAGTGATCTTACTGAGAATGAATATATGCTAAACGTAACAAAGTTTTCATATTAATAAAGCAAACATAGGATCATATGAACTACGAATATAATGGTGACAACTCACAATACCATAACTCTTATCATTTCCCATAAACACAGAAGTATACTATGGATCCTAACACATTACAGCAAAGTTCGTAACAGTACTAAAGCACTTTTGTTATAAAAACGTAAGACTAAGCATTTGTATTAACAAATAACGTTAACTTCTATTAATAACACACATTAGTCAAAAGCAGTATACTCTAACATAATCAAATACGGTCCAGTTTTTTGTCTTGTCATCGCGAAAAATGACAATATTGTGTAACGACCATTTTAAGGAAGAAGAGATGTAATCACACGAAGTCTTGTTAAATTATCATACTGACCCAACGGTGAAAATAACAGTTTACCAAATACATATTATCATGTCGAGGCAGAGATCAAGACTTTGCACATCTAATGAGAATAGCAAGGAGAACTATATTATCATTAAAATATAAGATAGTAACAAAACTATTTACTTAGATCATACAAATCTTATATATGTCTCAAATGCTGAAATCATACTCCTTTAATATGGATAGCAAACTAATAAATCCGAACATTAGCAAAGTTCCATTACTTAACCAACAGTAAAGTAACTAATATAGCATTCAGCATACATAAACGTAACCTATTCATACGTTTTTCAAACCATATCTCTAAAACATATCATTACTATTTTTCGTATAACACTGTAATATTATCATCACCGTACCTAATTATCATTCTGATCAATGAACTAATATATATGCCCAAACTATATATATATATTATATATACGCTAAACTAAATAGTTAATGGTACTACAAATAGAGTATACTACATATCATAATAGAATAGGTAAGAGTGGGTTAGTAAATACAAAAACAAATGCAAATACATATACTACTAAAACTACATCACAAGTTGAGAAAAAACAGTAGCTTTAGCTACTAATATTGATGTGAATAAAAAACAAAAAACTAGATGAATAGTAACTAGAGCAATAATACATATAATAGAACCGTTGTCCTATCAACATTTTTTTTTTCTTTTATGTTTTTTACTATAATTATAATTATTATTTTAAATTTTCTATTATCTAGTTATAATAAATATTTTGAGTGTTATTTATATAATAAATCTTTTTATTTATTTTAATTTCTTTTCTTTAAATCTTTTTATTATATATTATAATAAATAACTATTTGAGTATTATATTTTTAATATTATATTTCTCTTTAGTAATAACTTTGAGTTATTTATAATAAAACTATATTACTAATTTTTTATTTTTAATTATTACTTAAAAACTTTTTTATTCTTATTACTTAAATAAATTTATATCACATTTTCAAGTTATTATAAGAACGTAAATAAATATTGTTGTTGTTATATACGACTAATAACTGGAGTTATTAATCATACGTTATTATACAGTAAGTCAGGTATCATAACACACCTACCCGTGACCACCCAACCCTGATTATTGGGGTATCTCTATTGCCCGTCT
>JABUQX010131059.1:15000-20000 GCA_015478945.1 Trachelipus rathkii | reverse complement strand
AAGGATGGTGAGTCAGTTATAAACAGTGAGTCTTCTTGTGAACATCTAGGTGTGTATGTAAGGGGGGTATGGACCAGAATAATAATAATAATAATAATAATAATAATAATAATAATAATAATAATAATAATAATAATAATAATAATAATAATAATAATAATAATAATAATAATAATAATAATAATAATAATAATAATAATAATAATATTTTTTTCTTATTACAGAACTTGTGCATTCGAAAACGAAAAAAAGCAAGAATGAATATCCTTCAGGCTTTCGGTACAAATAGAATGCAGAACTTGCTGAAAATGCTTGCTGTAAGTTTTATAAGTTTTTTAATTTTAATTTTAATTATACAAAATTTAATTTTTCAGATTTTATTATACAAAAGTATAAACGTTAATTTACAAATTTTACAAAAGTTAATTTTCAGATTTTATTATAAAAAGTTAATAATTTTTTTTTTTTTTTTTTTTTTTTTTTTTTTTTTTTTTTAAGTTTTATTATATTTATTTTGTATTATTACAGTTTCGGCCATTCTGTTATATCAATGGTAGCAATGGTGTTGGTGGTGGTGCAAATGGATCAAATGATGGATCTAATGACGGAAAGAATGATACTGACAGACAAGATGGACAACAGCCACAACAACAACAACAACAACAACAACAACAACAACAACAACCACATCCCAACAGCAATCTCAAAATGAAAGCTCTATAGAGTAAGACAAAACAATTGCTGGTCGTAAGAAGAAGCAAGCAAAACGACGATTGACCACCCCCAGAACCTCTCAGACCAATATGACCAATGCTCAATGTGAGGAATCAGCTGCGAACAGTAAAGGAGAAACTGTTCCTGGTCGTAAGAAGAAGCAACCAAAACGACGATTGAATGTTCCTGGAGCATCTCGTGTCAACTATGTCGAAACTGAGAGACGTAACGAAAAATGTAGACAGCTTGTGGAGAACGAACAATGGAGTCCTGATGCTGCAGCAACAGGTTCGACAGTAACGAGACCATCAGCCTTACCATCCTCTAATGCAGAGATGAGGATAACTGGACATGTTAGTGGTAGTCCAGAGGAAGCTACGCAAGATGTGCATGCTGAGGGCTCTCCTAGAGGAGTAAGTGTATTATTATTATTATTATTATTATTATTATTATTATATCACTCTATAAAGCATATATTTATTATTATTTTCATCTTTTTTAAAATTTATGATGAATACATATATTTATTTTAGTTATGAATTAATTCATTTTTATAAAATAATCTTTTCAGAATTTACTATTATTGATATTCTTCTTCTTCTTCGATTTCTTCTTCTTCTTCTTCTTCTTCTTCTTCTTCTTCTTCTTCTTCTTCTTCTTCTTCTTCTTCTTCTTCTTTCTTTTTCTTCTTCTTTTTCTTCTTCTTCTTCTTCTTCTTCTTCTTCTTCTTCTTCTTCTTCTTCTTCTTCTTCTTCTTCTTCTTCTTTTTCTTCTTCTTCTTCTTCTTCTTCTTCTTCTTCTTCTTCTTCTTCTTCTTCTTCTTCTTCTTCTTCTTCTTCTTCTTCTTCTTATTATATATATATATATATACTTTACACTCATGAGGACTATTTACTTATCTTATGTTCTCTTTTTTACAGATATATATATATATATACTGCTCTTACTCTTTCTCTCTTATTCTCATAACCTTTTATATATATATATATATACTATATATATACCTATATACATTACACTTATGTGAACTATTTACTTATCTTATGTTCTCTTTTTGACAGAAAAAAGGAGAAGAATGAATTTACAACTTCATTGATATGAAGAAGAGGGTTGGGTATGAAAAAAGTCGGGTATACTCGATGTGCATAGGGATTAGAGTGGACGAGTCCAGGGTGTTTAATAGGGGTTTAGACTTAAGCGATGCATTTAATAGAGTCGTATTAGATGTCATTAGACATCTAAGAGAGGAGATTAACTATCGACAATATGAGGCTCGTTTTACGTTCACATTTAATGATGGAGCACGAAACCAATTCGTTGTAGTTGTACCTTTCAGAGAAATAAGTGACGAGGATATAGTATCTCATTTATGCAATAGGCTTGAAACCGCATTCCAGTCTGGTGATCAATATACATTTTCTGATTTTATCATTGAAGTAAAGATTGTTCATAACCCATCAGGGTCAGGAATAATTATTCCTACAGGTGCAAAGTTCAAGGGAGTCGATGGATTGAACACATGTCATTTATTTAGAACAGAACATCCAAGAATAAATAAAAAAACAAAAACTATTAAAATTGATGATACAGTAGGTTGTGGATTTAAAGCAATAGCTATGGCTTGTATGTATAAGACCGGTAAAAAGTCCCGTGTTATAAAGTCTAATGCTTTGAAAACAGAGGGAAAGAAAATCGCTGACCAGTGCAAATTAAAATATGCTGAGCCATTAAGTTCTGATAAATTTGAAGTAATAGAGAGAGTCTTAAAATGTAGGATTTTTGTGTATAGTAATGATGGGGAAAGAGGATTCAGTGTGGTGCATAGACCTACTGAAGAAGATCGAGAAAAACCATTATACGTTTTAGGTTTCGATAGAGTTGCTGAACATTATTTCTATGTACCTGAAGGTGTAATACCATTAACATTACAAGGACTTAACCGCGGTAATATCAGAGGAGATATTTTTTGTTCTAAATGTTACATCTTTGTAGATAATATCATACATCATCATGACAAAGAATGTCTGTATTATAATTGTAAACAATGCTTAAAGTATGACTGTCCAGGTAAATTGCTTGATGGTGAACAATTACTGTATTGTGATAAATGTAACCGTAACTTTTACAATGCTACTTGTTTTGAAAGTCATAAGAAATTGTGTGGTAAAATCTATATTTGTCCAAAATGCAATACACTAGTAACACCTGATAAAGGAGTTAAATCAGACATGAATGTGAAAAAATTCATTGCAAGGTTTGCTATGAATCGTATAATCCTCTTGAAGGTAAGCATGAATGTTTTATGAAACCTATTGCGATTAAAGAACTAAAAGAAGGCGAGGAACCTAAAAATACACATACTATTTACTATGACATAGAAACTTACCAACACAACCATCAGATTAATCCCGACAATAATAATGAAGAAATAGATATGGTTCCATACATACTTGTAAGCACAGTTGTATGTTATAAATGTAGTGAAAAAGAATTGGGAGATGAACAATGTGAGAAGTGTATGACAAAACGAACTGAAATTTTCCAAATAAATTTAAATGCGGAAGGTATCTATGAGAAATGCCCTGTTGATCAATTCATAACATATCTTGCTTCTTTTGCTGAAACGCATAAAGATGCTAATATAGTTGTAGCTGCCCATAATGGAGGGCGCTTTGATACTCAGTTCGTGTATAATAGATTGTTATTGAGACCAGAAGGCGATGCTGTTAAAGGTAATCCCATTAAAAGAGGCACAAATATCATAGCACTGACATCATTTAAAAACATCATGTTTAAAGATACACTTAATTATATGCCTTGTGCCTTAAAAGCATTACCAAAATGTATGGGTTTAGACGGTAATCTGGAAAAGGGGTTCTTTCCCTATAAGTTTCTTACTCGCCCTAATCTAGATTATGTAGGTCCTATTCCCTCTATAGATATGTTTGAAGTAGATCGAATGAATGATACTGAAACAAATGAGTTTATTGAATGGTACGCATCGTTTACTAACAAGGATTATTAAGAAAGAATGTATTAAATACTGTGTCCAAGATGTAGATATCTTACGGAAAAGTTTCGAAGCTTTCCGTAACATGTTTCGAGATATGTTTAAGATTGATTGCTTAGTTGATTGTTGTACTATTGCGTCTTTATGCTTTAGAATTTTTAAAACTACATTTTTAGAAGAGAATACAATAGCCCATCTAGGTCGAGGTGAACAGAAAAATTATTCTTACGAAGGGATCAAATGGCTAGAGTTTATGGAACATTATACGGGACAAAGTATAACTCATGCTCGCAATGGTGGAGAAAGAGGCTTTAAATTGATGAATAAAGCAGCATTCCCTGATGGGTATGCTGAAGTTCCTGTTTCAAAATATAGACCTATCAAAGATGCCGATTTTATCCAACTTAGAAATCTAGTTGTAGATGAAACTCTAAAAACCAAGAATGAACAAGAATGGGAAGCTATGGATAATGCAGCTGAGCGCAATGGTACGGGACCTGTTGAGAAGAAACGAATAGTATATCTATTCCATGGGTGTGCATGGCATGGTCATCAGGGTTGTGAAAAGGGAAAGACACGGCATGATGAAGCAACAGCTTTAGATATGTACACGATGACTATGGCACAGGAGAAAGCATATAAGGATAGTGGATTCGAAGTGGTGAGGGTATGGGAATGCGAATGGGAAACCATGAAAAAAGAAGGCAAAGTACGTTTCGTGACCTCTAATGATGATGATGATGCTAACAATGGGGAAGAAGAAGAAGAGGGTTTAGGCCATTATGTTAATAGAATCGCAAATGATGTGGCCCATGGTAAACTTAATGTAGGTGAAGCTCTATATGGAGGAAGAACAGAGCCCTTCGTCTACTATTATCCACCTACAGATGGAAAAACAAAAATTAATTACTTGGATTTTACATCGTTATATCCATGGGTTCAGAAAACCCAGGCATTCCCTAGTGGCATACCCACAAAATTGGTAGGGTCTGAACTACCTACCATTGAAACATTTAGTAGAGAGGTTAATAAAGAAAAGTATTTTGGGTTAGCTAATGTCTGGGTTCTTCCACCTAATAAGCTCTATATGCCAGTTCTACCAGGAAGATACGATGAAAGACTCGTGTTCACGTTATGCAAGACCTGTGCAGAAACGAAGCAGGAAACATTATGTAGACATACTAAGAGACAACGTGAATTCCGTGGTGTTTATACTACACCAGAATTAGAATTAGCATTAAAGAAAGGATACAAAATCACCAAAATTAATGAGATA
>JABUQX010131059.1:0-2500 GCA_015478945.1 Trachelipus rathkii | reverse complement strand
TATACAGCCTAGTAGCCTTGATAGGCTTAAATTAAATAGCAGCTTGATAGCCTTTAATTAAAATAAATGAAATTGAAATTTTTTTTAAAATAAAATAATTGAAAAACTTAATTCTTTCAATTAGCCTTTTTGATGAGAATCAAATTAGTTACATGTCTTTTAATAATTTCTCCATTCCCTTTCTTGACAGATACCTCTACTACCTCTCCTTTATTTTTTTTCCTTGTGTGTCAGTTTTACTATTTTCCCATTGGCAAAAAAAATATGGCTTCGGATATATTGTTGCCTTGATGCAACAATGTCACTTAAACCTCTACATTTAGCATATGCATTTTGGCTCATACCTGTCTGGCTGTCGTTATCACCTGCTTCTCTTAGAGTAGTTAAAAACATTCAGTATCGATACAGAACATGTAATATTGATTTTTCACCTTCTGAATTTTACTGCTATACCATTTTATACAGTTTTACTGTCATGCTGCTTGCATTATTTGGGACCATCTGGATCCCTTTCCTCATCAGCTTCAGACGGTATGCAACGTATGGGGAGCAATTACCAACCATTAGGCAGGTTCATACCCTTTAATTTAAGATTTCAACGGGAGTAATTACACAAGGGTATTGCACAGGATCAAATCTCTGTATCATCGTTAGAAGTGGCTTTAAAAGCTAAAGGTCCTTTCTCGTTAATTAACATATGTAGCACTTCTCTTCATTAACCAACGTGACATTCGCCTCCATACTATTAATATACTTTTTAGAGCAATACCTGCTTGACACCATATTTTTCGACTTGTTTTACAAAGAGATTCCAAAAACGTGAACCTAAAAACCTCGGCAACGGGGGCTGGTATAAGTGGAAAACGTCCTAACTTTCCAATATCCTTTTTCCTTCAAAAAAATTCTTCGACCTCCAACATCATCAAAATGATTTTATTACTATTGAAGGACTGAAAAACTATGGAGGCTGACAAGCCAGCCATCACTGTTAAATATCTGTTTTAGGACATCCATATCAGTAGAGCATGACATTTTGAAAGCAATTAATGCAAGGGATTATCCTGAATCAATATGACTTACCATAACCAGCACAAATTCTACAGCCCGTACTCCAGCATAGCAGCGTTATAATAAGCATGCTATACCTTAACATCTGAATGTCATTAATTGTTACAGTAAATGGACCAATATGGTCCAAAGCAACCTCCCTAAAGGGAATCTCCTTAGGAGATATTCTAAATTCTGTATAGTCATTCTGATTTATTTTTATTGTCCTACCATATAGTTTTTTTTGCAAACTAGGCAAGTTTTAATACATTTCTTTACAGTGACATATGCAGATGGTATGTAAAACTCCTTTTTAAGAAGTGCAAGCAATTTATAGACTCCTGCATGCTTGGCTTTAATATGAGTTTCAAAAATGAGAGTGTTGTGTTTGTAAAGGGACAATCTTTGGACAATAATATAGGAAACTTTTCATTATAATTACTTTTTAATTTACCAAATTTAGATTTAACTCTAATTAAGCCATTGATTCTAAAAACGAAATTAATTGATTAGCTAAACTTAGATTGGATTTTTACCAGCAAGAGGATTCAATTTGTACAAGTAATCAATGTTATCTGAAAAGTTAAATTATTTTGGGCTCCCTTTATAACCAATGAATCAACGTATCCTCGTATATTCACAACTCAATATTCATAGAGAGAGAGAGAAGGGATTTTTGATTTTACTCTAAGTTTTAATGTAAATATATATTTCCTAATATAGTGAGTCACCCTGCAAAATTTCCCAATAGAAGAAAACTTATTTAATGCTATTACTGGTTCCCACTGATAAGAGGAAGAGGAAATACTATTAATCTGAAAGTTAAAATGAATATTAAAGGGAACTTCAAAAGAGAAAGTGTCAACACATTCATCTTCAGTTGGACCTTTAAAATAATTTGTTTTCTGTAACACTTTGTGAGATACAGAGACACATCTAGTTACCATGTCTGCAGGGTTATTTGGACCCTTAATATGATGAAAAATAACCTTGTGACTTTCACATAGCCTCATAATATTATTCAACTTATTATTAATTATGGTACCCTTTTTCTCTATTTTGCTGGTCTTGTTAACTTTAGCTGCCAGCCAGCTTAAGGAAATCATGGAGTCAGTGAAAATATGTAAATTTTTAATATTGATGGGACAAAATGCCCTTGTTAATTGAGAATATAAATCTATCACACAAACCACTCCATGAACCACTGCAAATAGCTCCAACACAGGTATGGTTCTACCAACACCTTTTGTTACCACTACTTTATTTTTGGCAGTTAGATAATGAAGGGAATGTGTATCAAGATTTTTTAAATAAATCACACATCCATAAAGATCCTTGCTAGCATCTGTAAAGACCATTAAATCATAATTACCATTGTAATTCCCAATATACCTGGGAATTGCAGGCTCAACACCAGCATTATATAATTTGCAAATCCTTTTCCACTCTCTCA
>JABUQX010131058.1:0-22827 GCA_015478945.1 Trachelipus rathkii | reverse complement strand
TTGAATCATTGATTATTTTGCTGTACGTCACAGGCCGAGATCTTATCAACAGGAGCATTGGAAACACTGGTAGTATAATACAGGTCAAAGAATCTCTAAAAGGTGTAATTTATTGAATGGTTGCTCATGTACATGGGGCCTGCCAAGGATTGAAAAAAAATATTGTTAAGAAGGTAGAGGAGTAAGTTTAGAACTATTGCCAGTATTTAATACATCAACCAGGCCTATTGCAAAGCAAAGACTAAAAATTACCTGACCTCCTTCTTATCTCCTATGACAATCGACTTTTCAACAATCGTTCCTCTTTTATAATTCGTTCCAAAACGTCAATTTCAGTGCTTATTGTACAAATTTTAGTTATTATTAATACTTTTATTTATGCTATCTTTATTTTATTTCTTTGGTAAATAGATTTACTTCATTAAAATTTTCGCTGTTTTCAAAAATGTATTTCTTAAAAACTATCGATAGTTTTTAAGATTATCGATACATCGATATCAACTTGACTACTCCTGACTTATCAAAAAAAGTAAAATAAATAATATAATTAATATAATAATAATTAATAATAAAAATAATAATAATAAAATAATAATAATAAATAAAAATAAAATATAATAATATATATATATATAATTAATAATATTAAATAAATAATTATAATATAATAAAAATATATAATAATATAATATAATAAAATATAATATATTAATAATAATTAAAATAATAATAATATATAATATATTATAATAATAATAATAATAATAATAAATAATTAATAATAAATAATAAATATAATATAATAATATATAATATAAATATATAAATAATAATATAATAATATATAATAATAATATAATTTTATAATAATATAAGAATTATATATTTTGGCCCGTGACTTATGAATGCCTTGAAAAAACTCTATTCTTGTGTAAGGTTACCATGATAGTATTTATCTACTGCCCTAAGATTTAAAAAGTTGTATTTATAAATTCTCCAATATAAGGGCTACCTAGTGCGAAGAGATGTATATACAGGAGAAAAAATCTCAATATTTCAGTACAGAACAGATTAAAACTTTTAATCGGATACGACATTATATCCACTAAGCTATTTTTAAGAGTTCATAAACAAACGAGGGTATCTCTTGGTTAAAAAAAATTTACACAAACTCGTTTTTCCGTTTTTTTCAGCCATTTTGAGATCAAAATTCCGGCGAGACACGACTACATGTCTTCACTCACAGAATGAAACTCATAGCTGAGGAAAGATATGTAGCTGATCTTTAGTACGTTTTCAAGGACAAATACAAGATTCCGTCTCACAATCACCCACGCAAACTTAGCAACCCTTTATTGAACACATGGAAGGCACCTGTCGTAAAAACTTCCAACGATGTATATATCCTAACTTTTTCTTGAATGAATCGATGTGTTTTGCTGTTTGCTATTTCTCACACATAAAAAAAATCACCCCAATTACATCAGGGGGGAGAAAAAAATCTATTGTATTTATTATTTAGTTTGAAAGTCGTTCTCTATAGTTTGGTTATGTCTACTTTCGTGTTTACTTCCATTAAACTCGAATATCAAAAGGATTTGCCTGTATCGATATTTCAAGTTATTTAGAATTTTGAAACTTTTATTAATTTCCCTCTCAATCTTTGTCTCTAAAGAAGAATGTCTAATTTATGTATATAACTTTGTTTCTTGCTTTATAAGCAATATAAAAGTAAAAAAAAATTAGACCATTATTCGGGCGTTACTAAATGATCACAATTTGTGTGCACCAATCCTATTCAGGCAGGAGCCTATTAAGCATATGACAATGTTGCGGAAAATTTTCTAGGAACCAGGAAGTTTCACAACTTTAAGGAAATAGTTTAAAAGGGAAAGGATTGCAAGTTGGGCATTCGGAACATTTAAGTAATTTAAAATGAGTTATACACACACCTGGGAAAAGTTTTCAAAAATCTAGAAGATGTTCAGTAAAGAAGGCAGGTAGCGTTAATTATTCCATGACATGCAGAGTACGGGTATTTTGGGTCATATTTTATAGAACAATTAACGTGTCTTGTTTCCAAGTTAGCCCAAAGTTTAATCCAGGTTTTATTTTTATGCTCGCCTCTCATATATATAGCGTCTATATATATATCTATATAAATATATTATAAATATATAATATTAATATATAAATTATATAAATATATATATTATATTATATTATATATATATTATTAATAATTATATATTATATTATTATATATATATTTTATTTATGATATATATATATTATATATATATAGTTTTTATTTATTATATATATACTATATATTTATATATATATTAATATATATATATATATATATATTACTTCCTTTTGTATAATTATTAATAATATATAAATATTATATAATTATATATTTATAAGAATAAATATATAATATAATAAATTATATAATGTAATAATTTATTATATAATATAAATTAATATAATAATTAATTTATATATATATTTTATATATATATTATATTATACTTTATTATACATTAAATAATACATATATAATTATTATTCTATATTAATATTTTATAATATAAATATATATATATATATTATTATCTATATTATATTATTATGAAGATAATAATAATAAATAAATATTAATATATTATAATATAATTTAAAATATATATAATATATAAAGTATTATTAATAGTAGTATAATATATATAAATCGCTATTTTCATAACCATAATATAAATATCTCAATTTGATTTACTCTTACTATTCCATATCTTCAGATCGGTAAATTCAGCCAATTTTTTCAAATTACCTCCACACTTATGAAATTTCAATAATAGAGGGATATCCTATCTCACGTATGTGAATGTTATTACGCACAAACAGATAAACGTTTCGAATCACGTTCAACCCGAAAGTACCATAACGGGTTCAATCTTCTGCCCGATAAAATCATTTCGAGCAGTGTATAAACTTTTCTATAGTTATCTGTGAGTCAATCGGTATGGCAAACAGGAATTAAGAACAGACGATTAGTCCCTGGTCAGTATTCTAAGTATATTATCTGGGTGTTTCCCTTAGAATAGGCACTTGCCGTGAGGTTGGACTTTACAAAGTTTCCGAGGTCCAAAAGGATGGACAAAATTTCATCTCTCTCTCTCTCTCTCTCTCCCTCTCTCTCTCTCTCTCTCTCTCTCTCTCTCTCTCTCTCTCTCTCTCTTCTCTCTCTCTCTCTCTCTCTCGAAAAGAAAATTTCATACATCCACAAATAAATTAAAAATTTTCAAAAGCATTATGCCAAAATGTATTTAAAGCTAAATAACTGTAACTTTTAGTATCATTTTACCCTTTTGAAGGAGATGACAGAACAATGAAATGAATAATAAAACCAAATGAAAAGCTCTCCAAAACCAAGCATAAATCTCTCAGAAGAGCGTAGATGGCCTTAAAGAGGGGAAGATTAGATGCAGCGGGATAAGCATATGATGTATGGAATTCCACAACAGAGAGGTAGCTGGAAAGAAGAAAGCACCACAACGGGCAAGTCTGAAATTTACAATGCTCACACTTTGTGTTACGAGGGTGTCGAAGTGGTAGTGGTAAGAGGGTGTACAGCTCCCTCAAGCACTTGCCGTTGAGGTACCTATGGTAGAGAGATAGTGCACCAACGTCAACCCGCAGGGATAGAGGGTCAAGGGAGTTAGAAAGTAAGTGACAGATTATTAATCTTTCAGACTTAGACTCAACGCTATCTAAAAAAGAGGGGACCAGAGTCCTCAAAAATGAGAACAGTACTCCATACAAGGGCAAATAAGGCCCTTAAATAACTAAAGAAACTGTTCCGGAGAAAAATAAAATCTCGTGACATGAACTGAACACCCAGCTTCTTTAAGACCTCCTTAGCAACCGTTGAGATGTGAGGTTTACAAGATAATTTATTTGGTAATGTTAATACCAAGAATGTTTATGTTGTTCATAGGTGAGTCGTGAGGAGATATGAAAATTAAGATGTGTTTTATAAAGAGAGATGTGAAGGAGTTGAGTTTTAAAGAGTTAAATTTCACAAGGTTGGTGTGACCACACCGGGAAATTCCTTCCATATCGGCAAGCAAAAGAATCGGAAAGATGATGTCGAGAGGCAACTCTAGATGGAAAAGAGGGAGCAGAATGGACAGATTTAGAAGTGGAGCTAAGAAAATTGTTAATGAAAAGTAAGAATAAAGTTGGAAACAGAACTGAACCATGAGGAACACCACAATTAACAGGAAAGTAAGAAGTTGCTCCATCAACAAGCCCCGATATGGAACGATCTGATAGAAAACTAAATAAGAGTAAGCAAAGAGAACAAGAAAACCCAAAGAAAGGAGCTTAGAGAGCAGTGAAGCATGCGATACCCGATTGCAAGTTTTGGATATGCCATGCGCAACCACACAAGACTGCCGAAGTTCCTAAGGGCAGAAGACCATAAATAACTGAGATAGGAAAGTATTCTCAAGTTGACCTGGAGCATCGAAAGCCATACTGATGATCAGAAGGAAGGGAATGAGATTCCAAGTGATCAAGGAAATCTACGTTAAGGAGTAAATCAAAGATTTTAGTCATAATACAAATGAGAGCTATTGAACGATAGTTGGAAGGATCAGGGCGGATACCATTTTTCGGAATCGGTTGAATATATGAATGTTTTTTTAGCAATTAGGAAAAGTATTGTTTATTAACTAGAATTAGAGTTGAAGAGGACAGCAGCTAGCTCAGTTGCACACTCTGTTCTCAATGCACGAGGGCATGTCATTCCCGATGGCCTCATCTAGCATGCTTTTTCTCGAGTTTTATAGGATCTCCAGGATCCCCTTTAAAAACTTGATCGAGCTCTTGATTCTAGAAGAGTAAGGAACATGGGACACCTGATAATTTAGTAAGACGATGCTCAAAATCATTGGTAGAGTTTAGAAATGAAAAAATAGGGAGGCTAAAAAGGTTAGTTTTTTCAAGAGGAGTGTTAGCAACATTTCTACCAGAGCGAATAAAGAAGTAGGATGACAGAATTTCACAGAGATATATATATAGATGTTTGGCAAGGAGGCCAGGAAATTTTTTTAATAGTATCACAGGAGGTACAGGGGGGCACTTGTTTAAAGCGAAAGGAACATCTTAGACTATGCCAATAATATCACTTACAACAATTCGTGAGGAAGAAATTTTAGGTGATAGGGTAGATTTTTTGTGCCAGAATAACGCTGTGCACTCTGTCTTGCTGAAAGAAACACGGAAAAATTCCATACAACTACACTGATTGAGGAAAAAGACTTAGTTGAAAAGATGAACATGTTCCCATCAATGCCATGGCTTCACCTTTCAGTAGAGCGAAGAGCCCCCAGAGTCAAAGATTATAATATTCACGTTTCAATAGTAGCTTAGCAAAGAAGCTTGCGCTATTGCCCCAAATTAGACTGTAATATAAAGTGCTTGAATACGATTTAATAAGAGGCATAGGTTGGAACTGCTGGAGAGAAAGTGTGTTTGTTAGAGCTACAAGATTTACCGTGAGTTAATGGATAGGACAGGAAAGGTGCATTTGTACGAGAAAGTTCTTGGTGATGCTAAAATCCAAATTGTCTAGAATTGGCTTGTACAAATCTTGGATGTAGTAGGTTCCTTATAATAACACTGTTCCAGATCGTTGAGATGATAATATTTTTGCTATCACTTCGTCTCCGCTTTAGTATGAAGGAGTCCAAACATTAGTGTGTGTGAGCAATTGAGATCTCTAAGTAGTAGGACCTTCATGTACATTTGTGTAGTGAGAAAATAGTTAGCAGTTTTGGAGAAATAATTAGGAAATATTTTAAAAAGACCTGTAAAATCTGTTCATTTAGGTGACAGTTGGATATGCAGAAAGTACGATATTATTGTAGTAGGAAGATAGAAAGATTTATAGCCATAGATATCGAGTGAGGATTGTTAAGTTATTTCTAGACGTGTTTTTGGAAAGTAAATATTTACTTTATATTTTATATTTAGACGGAAAAATTGCGGAAAGAGAGTTGTATTGGAGATAGAGGGATTTTGACTAGGGGCCTAGCAATGGTTGAGTGATTTATGTCCTTATTCTTCACTGAGTATAGACGGTGTGGGTCTGGTGTTAAACTACCTAGAGTATATTCTCCTTTTCAAGGCTAAAAAAAAAATAATTGAAGAAAAAAGAATATTTCGGATACAATATAAATAACATAACAAGTCTAACCAAAATTGTAATTAAAATATTTATTTGAGTAACCTAGATAAAAAAATACCTATTTGAGAAACGAAAGTAATATTTATGGTGGTGGCAAGAACTGAATCCTGAGTGGTAACTAATTATTGAGTCTAACTGCATTAGACGCCTATTTTCAGCGGAATTTCTCAGGATTAATTTGTGTCCCAATGTTCTTTTTCATTTACTATATCTATGAATACTATCCTATATAGTCCAATAGCCTGTCTTTGTTCATGTTGTTCTTGCAAATGTCTTTACCTTTGCAGATGCTTGAAGACCTTTCAATGTTTCATTATGGCAAGTGGCACCGTGCATTGTAGAACAGGTTTTTGGATTTGATGGAAAAAAGGGGTCGGCTTCTTTTAATGACTTCAGTAAGTTCAGTCTTTCAACTTTGTATTATTCATTTTATTATCCCAGCCAAAGGTATACTAAGTCAATTGGTATGAATTTTGTGATCAGTCATAAACTCTGAAAGCATTTTTACTTCGTCACGCAAACTGCTAACGAGAGCACCTAACATAAAAAGGGTGCCAAAGAAAAAGATCAAAAGCTTTTGTTTTCTGTAATAGCAACAAAAAAAATTAAGAATGACAATTAGTCAATATTTAAGGCACATCAGAAGCCTTCCATTTCAGCAGGAAGTTTTAGCAGGGTGATTTGCTTTATGTTGCAGGGATTGTACTTTTCTAGGTGGTGCAAGTTCTACTAAAACTCAACGTGAGAAATCATTGGTCGAGATAAGAGAGTTGAGAATTAGTCGAGACGTTCACATATATTAAAAAAATGCTGGAAAGCTTTTCAAATTCTTTAGACAAATGATCAGAGCACTGACACAACTGAGTACAATAATTTTTTTAGTTTGTAATAATGTTAGAACGCACTCTCTCAAACTAAAGTTAAAAGTATTTCTTATTACGGAGAGGTAATAATAAAATTAGGTCCTGTTGCCGAAACGTGTATAACTAGAAAGCTGTTTTTTCTTGTTTGACGGTTTGCTTTCCTTTGACAATTTCTAATCCTTCACTTTTTATATTACTTATAGTATATGGAAAATAGCAATACTAAGATATTTTTGAGTCCAACGGGTTCACAAATAGGGCAGTTAGGTATGGTATTTTCTTCTTAGGGGCGGGGTGTGAAAGTTTGTCTTTTATTGTTGCAATGTATTTCGGGTCCCGAATATGTAGCGTCAATAATTTGATCAAATTATGCGATGCTTATCCAGTAAAAAGGTGATTAGATCCTGTGTTAATGTTTTCCGCATTTTTTTTGACTCAACGGTTCTTATTCTGCCTTGCTGCGCGAGGGCCGCTACGCCTTGCGAACTCATAGACAGGGAGAATTACCAACTTCATTTTACTAAAAAAACAGGTGGCGCGAGTCGTTTTGGATGGTTTCACCATGCGCGTCCCTGTCAGAACTTGTACCCAGAATTTTTCATCGAACGGTCATTTCCTCAAATATTGTCTTGGCAATAGCACAGTTTTATCGGCCAATATAAATAGACACAATATTCTTATTTATCCTCGAATCTGTATTCAATTTCACAGAATTGAGTTCATTGTGTGATATCACGGAGAGTTTCAGACTGGCTTCTCTGTTTGAATAGTTTTATCAATTCTACTTACTTTCTGATTCGAAGTTTAATCTGGTCTTCTAAAATTACTCATGCAGGCCTATACTCTTAAAGGTATAGTCATGGGTTTGCAGAAAATTATGGTCTTCAAATTTGTGGATGCTGATTCTTAGTTGCATGCAGTTGTTTTTTTGATTGTTGAATGCTAATTGATTGTTATGTTATTAGTTTATTTGTTTAGCCTTGGCACCGCAAATGTGCTAATACTGAGATTCTACGGGATATGTCATTAAGAAGTAGCTTTATAGCACACAGTTAATACTTCAACCAATGTGACATTGAAAACGCATTTAACTCTTTGTGAAAATGTAAGTTTATATATTAAACCATTGCAAAAAGAAAAAAAAAAAGAAATTTGATAATTCTTTTTGACCCCTGCATTTTCAATTACAAACCGAATATGGCCTGCAAATTTCAAGAGTGAAGTTTAAGTTTGCCCCGCCCCAACTGCTTTTATGTTCTATGGACGTAGTTTAGTTGTTCATCGTACATTTTAATAGAATTGTATATATATATTTAACTTCTGTGAAGCACAAAACTATGAATATATATAAGTATTATTATATATATATATATATTTATATTTATATATATATATATATATATATATATATATACATAATATATAATATATATATTTATTATTATTATATAGATTATATTATATATATATATAATTTTATTTATATATATTAATAATAGTTATTATGTTATAATTTTATTATGAGTATAATATATTTATACTTTATATATTATATATATATTTATAATTATTATTTAATCGTTTACACTATAAAATTTTATTTAGAAATAATAAAATTTTTACTATATTAAAAATATAATATATATTAATATTATTGAAGATTGAAACTTTCCTGAAAATATCTTTTTTTTCGGTGTTTCTCGACTAGCATATGACGGTTCATTTATATTTTAGAACTAAGCAGATTGATAGGACCAGAAAAATGATTATTGGATTGTTGCAATTTTTCAATAAGTCGTTCGAGAAATGGATTTTGGTTGTGAGGTGTTGTTAAGATATTTTTGTCAAAGTTAGGAGGATAGATTGATCCTATAATGAAAAAGAATCGAGCGTTCTTGAGGGGAAAAAGCAAGGCACAGATCTTCAACCAAGATAAACAGAACCACTCTTGAAGAACTGGATTTGGTACTTCTGATTCAAGTGATTCAGATGGGTTTGATGCTGAAGTTGCTAATGTGAACATGATCAACTGAAGATCCGACTTTTATAGTTCTTCGATAGTGGTGCAACAGTACAGATTCATAAAAATCCGTTCACTTACTTTAAATTTACAGAATCGATTGAAAGTGCAAAAGTCATATCAACCTGGGGAGATGACTTATTCTAGTCAGCTGGCACGATACAGCGATTCCATGGGAGCATTCACTAAAGAAGTTGCTTCAGTCCCACTTGGGGAAGCAACTTTTTCAATTTAAAAGCATATGGCCAGCAGTGTAAAAGAAGTTAGGAACATCGGCGGAATCAAAAGGCTATTTACCACGAAAATTCAACTCTCACATTTGGATGGTAATGGTTGCAGACTTCAAAAAGGAAAAAAAGGGAAAGTATTATGTGTTTTGGGTATTGCCAGATGAGAAGGCAAGGGTTTGGCTCCCGTAATCCAAAATACAAAGGTTGAAGAGCAAGCAAGAGGCGTATTTACCTCGCAAATGGAATGGGAACAGTTTCAAAGTAATGTGAGATCGTCTTGGATTTGTTTTCCAGCTCTAACTCTGGGTTAAGTGGAGCTTGTGGTGCGACTGGGAAAATCTTTAGGCAAAAAGTATTTCACTGGCCTTGCAAAATCACCATTATGAAAGAATACGAGTTTTTCACAAGAATTGGCTTGGTGCACTCGGTCCTGGAAACACGACTTTATTCAATCAGAGATTTAATTGGTCAACTATAACACGAGCTTGGTTTTAGGACTTAAATTCAAGACGAAGTTTGCAATCGATGTGAACAATCTATACAGTCGCTGGGAAGGAATCTTTCTACTCCAATTAGAAATATGAGAAAGATCTCTGTGACTATCGGGATTGTGCTTGGAATTGATGTTTGCTTTGGGTGAGACACCTGAAGGGAATGCATTTGGAGTGAACCAGGAGCAGTATCAGGCTTGATGATTGCCATCATTTTGTATCTGCAAAGAGTTGGCTTTCAGTTCTCAGCGGATATGACATTAATCTAATTCATGTGAATTGAATCGGTATGGGTAGATATCCTTATGTTCAATAAATTAATAGGGGCATTTTATAGACTCCTGGCCAGAGGCAAGAATTAGATGCGGAAATTGTGAAAAGGAAATTGGACAGCTCCACAGTAAAGGAGGTTAGTCATAAATGTGATTTTAATTTCTGGCTTTCAATGGGATTCCTTGTCTAATACGGACCATAGTAGTTCAGTTTTTATAATTATACCATATTAACTTTTTGAGCCAGATGGTCACGAACCCACAAGACACGATGCCCTATTAGACAATATTAACCAACGATGAAAGTATGGTGGGTGAGGGTTAGGTTGAGGAGTAATTTAGGACTTAGTGAATTAATTATTAAGGATTAATATGTGTGTATTGGCAAAATTGAAAGTTAATAAGGAAAGGATCTTAGATTTCAGAACGGTGATTTACCAATTACAACATGTTAGTTAATGACTGGGGATAAATAGGTTTAAGACCAAAACTGTTTTTCATGTGGGAACATTTTAAGCAATATTTTAATGAATATCAGTCGTATGTTTTAAAATAAACCATTAGGTGGGAGAGAAACTGTTTGGTGATAGAGGAAGAGAGAAATTATGAAGCGTAGATGTTTAAAATATTCAAGGTAGTAATGGGAGATGATTTAGAAAATTATAGGAAAATAGAAACGGAACTTAACCAGTCATAAGAAGGCAGAGAGAGGCAAGATTAGGAAATAACATTGGAAATAGAACCTGAAGAGTTTTTCAGTTTTTAAATTTAAAGTAGAATGGATTGGTCAATTAAAATTGATGAAAATTTAGTTGTTTAGTAAGGAGTTGGTCAACATTTTCAATGCTTATTTTGCTTCGGTTACAGATGAAAGATTAGATAATAATTTGGAGACTAATAGTTCTGTATGCAGTAACAAGTTACAATTTGAATTTGAAGTAAAAGATATTAAACGTTTATTAGCTTTGATCAGGTAATGCTTCAGGGCTATGGATATTTGGTAGGATTCTGAAGGGTAGTATCAGCATTGCAAAGGCACTGTATTGATTTTTTAACGATCTATAACATTTTGGTGAGGTACCTGACTGGAAAACAGTCATATGTTGTGCCATTTATAGAAGGTAGTAAGGAGATTTGGGAATTATAGGCCAGTTAGGGCCTTAACATTCTGTTGTAATGGTTTTTTTGGAAGTTATGAAAGGTCGATAGAAATAGAAGATAACAAGGTATTGGATGACTCCCAGTAGGGTTTCAGAAACGGTAGGTTCATGTCAGACAAACTTTTAGAATTTATGAATATATTACTGACTGCATTGGCTGAGGAGATCCAGTTATATTGTATATTTAGACTTTAGTAAGCTTTTGATAAGGTTCCCACATAAGGTTGAAAGTATTGCAATGTGTATAGGTGGAGTGGTACTGGTTGGATTTAAAGAGTGGTTGCGAAATAGAAAGTGTGTACAACTAAATGGCAATGATAAATCATCATGAGTAGTGAAGAGTGGTGTCCACAGGGTTCAGTGCTGGGGATATGTTCCTCATATATATAAATGATTTTAGACCGGACTTAATGCAAGGTTTCTAAGTTGCAGATGAAAGTGGCACCTCAGTTGGAATAGTGAAGGATAACTTTCTTGGGTGGGCGATAAGTGGCAAATGAATTTTAATTCTAATGTTCTGAATGTTCTTCACCTAGGTTGCTCAAATAAAGTTTAACTACATATGAATGGGATTGGCTTGAGTTGTGGACCAAGAAAAAGATTTTGGTGTGTTTAACAAAAATTGGATAGTACTTATCAGTGTTTGGAAGCTAGGATAAGAGTAATAAGATGTGGCATTATAAATCGTAATGTGTTTACAAGAGCAGGAGTAATAGTTAACTGTATATAGCTATGTGAGGCCAGTAATAGATTTGCGCACAAGTTTGGGGCCCCTTATTTAGAAGAAAAGACATAGATATGTAGAGAGAGTGCACGTAGAGCACCAAGGATAATTTCTGGGTTTGAGGGTAAGAGCTATGAGGAGAGGCTGAAGGAGTTAGGAATGTTTTCTGTAGAAAGGCTATTTCTCAGAGGGGACATGATAAAAGTCTACAAATATTTACAAATATTGATAATACGGAGACCAATAAATTCTCCATAGTAGACCACGGACGGGAGACCAGGGGGCACAGTAAGAAAATTAAGAAGAAAGCATGCAATCTTGATATAAGAAAGCATTCATTAAGTAATAGGGCTGTTAATTTTTGGAATGGTTTGCCACAGGAAGATTGTTGAGCACGAAATAATTGGATAGGTCTATGGATGGTTTGGGTATCATATAGAATATTTTGACTAAGCCAAATTGACGGTTTTTTTTGGTTACAGTGGTTATTGGGATTGGACTGCTTGTTATTACTATAACAAAGTTATTAAAGCGTGTAGTTTGGTTAGCATATACTTTAGCTATAGTTTTTTTCTTTTAGTTACAGACTTTTTGTATACTATGTAAATTATTGACAAGCCCTTGGGTGCTTTGTGGATTTGCATGAGCGTGTTTCAGACTTTGTGTATACTATGCAAGTTATTGACAATCCCTAGGGTGCTTTGTGGATTTGCATGAGCATGTTAGGTGATTTGTTTTATTAGCTTGACTGGGACAGTCTCGATAGGCCCATGTGGCTTCTTACTGTCTCTTTATTTCTAATGTTCTAAGTGAAATATAGAAAACAAAGCTTTATGCCACACTCTAGAAAGTTTTCGATATGTCTAGCTCTACAGCAGAAGATTTAGCGAAATGCCGGAGAGCAGATAACCAAAAGTCAGATAGAAAGGATGGAGACAACCAACAGGACATTCCTTACTAAAGCCACGATTGCGATAAGATTAGAAACTTTAAGATGTTTCAAAAATAATTTTTTTTTTTTTTTAAATATGACAGATTCGAAATCTTTGGAAAGGACAGAAGCTAAAGGGATAGAATGATAGTTAGAAGGCTCGAGAGGGGGTTCCATTTCATAACACAGGGTGAATAAGTGCACGCTTCCAGTAGGGGAAGGCCGAAATTGAAAAGGAGAGATGAAACAGTTTTTCAAGGCAAGGTAGGTACAAGCTAAGAAATATAGAAATAAAAAAAAAAAAAAAGAAAGAGAGAGATAGATATAGAAGAGAGAGAGAGAGAGAGAGAGAGAGAGAGAGAGAGAGAGAGAGAGAGAGAGAGAGAGAGAGAGAGAGAGAGAGAGAGAGAGAGAGAGAGAGAGAGAGAGAGAGAGAGAGAGAGAGAGAGAGAGAGAGAGAGAGAGAGAGAAATCACATTGTTAAAAGAAATTACGATGCTAGTCATCAATGAGTTGGAAGGGGATAGAGAAAGAAAAATAGCTAGTGAATCGTCTATTTCAAAATTAAAGGTAAAGATTTGAAAGAAAAATTCAATTGAGCAGAGGAAAAGTTCGATTGAGGCAAGGTTAGGTTAACTGAGCAAGGATAATTGAGTAGCGATACCGTCGGGAGAAACAAAAGGGGAGGGGCAGAGAGAGAGAAACAATATTGAGAGAGAGAGAGAGAGAGAGAGAGAGGGGCGGATAGCTTTCTTTAAAAAACATTACAGATACTTTTTGGGAATTCCTAACAGGTGACGAAGGAGAACAAGTGTGTTGCTCGACTATTAGTGTTATTCGAGAATAATTTCAAGCGATTGGGATAAACAATCAACTTCATGATTCATTTATTTGAGGGCATCGATAATATATTTCGAAATTCATTCCCTGCTGCGACAAACAAAAATAGAAAAGAAAGAAGTTTATGATTTTAAAGATGAGGAAAATTTTGGGTGATACGCCTCCATGCCAAGAGAATCGCCTCGGTTAGCCGTTCTGCACTGCACGCTTCGGAAAAATGCGCAGTGAAGCTGGCAAATGGCCGACGGAAGGGTCGACACAACATAAAAAAAATATTCTGTACAGCCCACCGCAGGCGTTATGATAGGTTAGGTTAAGTTAAGTTAAGTCAAGTTTTGTTCGATTCGTTAAACTCTAAATAACCAGATTTTTTTTTTTTTTTATTATTATTATTATTATTATTACTATTATTATTATTATTATTATGATTATTATTATTATTATTATTATTATTATTATTATTATTATTATTATTATTATTATTATTATTATTATTATTATTATTATTATTATTATTATTATTATTATTACTATACAAGATGTACCACAACGCTTTATTAGAAGTGAAAAGCATAACAAAAAAACTTTATAAATCTACTAGCAATGAAAAGCTTAGAACAACTTTACAGTTCTACATAGCTAATCCTCATGATATTCCTTTGCTAATGAAAAATGGGGCAGATCTTATAGAAATTTTGGTCAGAAACCTAGACGTGTAAAGAGCTTAATAAATAATCTAAGAAGGATGGGATATTAAGAAAAGGTCTAGTACGTCCCAGTAAAAAAATTCCTGTAGGATCCCATTGATTCCTAAGTAAAAAAATTCCTATAGGATCCCATTGATCCTATATTAATTAAGATCGGAATCGATTAGATCCTACAGGAATGTTTTGCTGGGACGTTGGTTTAATCCTCAAGGCTATCAAAAGTATGGTTTGGAGCTACACCATCTGCTCGAAGTTGATGTGAACTCAGGAATGGAAGGTTATTTCACCTGATAAATCTTGAGAATTAGAGGAAGCCCATTGGAGTATTAAAATCATCCAAAGCGATAATTTTCGAGTAGTAATATTACGAGAGAGTGTGTTCCATTTTAGAGTTTAGATAATCTAACAATTTAGAATAGTTAGTATAGTAGGAGAAAAATATACAGGACAGATGAATGCAGTCGTAGGTTGGCAAGAGAACCTAAACCATGAAATAAGTAGAAAATTAGGAAAACTGCAAATCACGAACTCGAGAAGATATACAACGTCGTTAAGTACATACATCCTCCGCATTTGACTTAAAATCGAGGATAGAGATAGTACAGTAAGAGGAAACATAGTAGTGTTTGCTATCGGGGCACTCAAACACCTGCATGGGCTTAGGTTAAGCGAATTTGAGTTTGAGTTGGAATTTAGAGGAAGGGAAATAACGTTCAGCAAAATTGATATAAGAATAATGACAGCGAATGTTGAAGAAATATTAATGAATAAAAAGGACTTTGTAGCAGAACAATTTGGAAAACCCGAGTTGGCACCAACACTGTCATCAGTGATAAGGAGCCGCTAATATATAATTTTATAAATATTAATCACCTTTGCAGCCAGAAAAGAATTGAGAACAAGGGGTGTAAAATTGGAATCAAAATTTATAATTTCGACTCCTATACTCCGACTCCATATCAATAAATAAGTAACAAAGTTTTTGTAAACAGACTATTAGTCATTCTTTTAATTATTAGAAACTAGAGTTCCTAAATAATCTTGCTAAACAAAACGTAAATTGATATTTTGTGTGATATCTTCAAATTTCAAAATGCCTTCATTTAATACATAGATAAATGCCTCAAAAGAACTGCAACTTCTTTTTCAATTACTAAGTCCTAAGTTACGCTTAATGGGGGGTAACTTCCGTACACGATTTGTGAGTGTGTATGTTTTTTTTTGGGGGGGGGAGTTATAAACACATGAGCAAAAAACACTCTGCACTGTTCTTGCTAATAATAATTTACACTGAAAATTCTTAAACTATAACGATCTTTCATGGAAAAGCAAAGACATTAAATTAAACTCAATAATAATAAAACTGATAGCCATTAAAAAAAAAAATCAGTATATTTTCGATTAAAACTAATTTACATATATATAAATTTAACCAAAATCATAGAAATTAAAATTTTATAGTTAATTTAGTTAATCCAATAGTTAAATTTTCTTCGTTCGCGACAATTAGAGAGATAAAAAACAGTTATGTTGGGTAACAAATATATATATATATATATATATATATATATATATATATATATATAATATATATATATAGATAATATTATATATATATATATATATATATATATATATATATATATATATTATATTATATATATTATATATATATATATATATATATATATTATATCAGAGGTGGGGGCACCCGCTCATTTGGAGGTAGTCCGCTAGCGCACCTCCGCACCTCGAGAAAAAGTAGTCCGCCTAGCGCTCTTCCGCACCTATTCAGACCATCAAAACTTTCCGCTATCGCAAGTCCGCACGTCTTCCGCAAATAATGTGGCTTACAAAAGGTTTTAATATTAAATTACTAAATAGTTTATAATATCGGGTCCTATTCTGTTTTACGACTCCGTCAGATTTTAATTTTTTTTTTGTTTTGTTTTTAACTATATTAGCTACTATTATGATACCAACAATGAATTTCAGTGTAATAACGGACATATTCAAAAGTTCGAAATTATCTTTTAAAGTTAATTTTAAAAAATCACTTTTTTTAAATATTTTTTTTAAAAGAAATATCTCGAAAAAGTACGACACTTATGAAAAACCAATTAATATTTTGGAATCAGCGTATAAGTTTATTACACAAATGTAAAAAAAAAAAAAATAATAGGTATTTTTTTTATAAATTATTTCTCAATTGTATATTAGATAATAAGTAGGATAGTTCAGTATGGGGAAGCAGCTGGTGTTTCTGAATTGAAATATGCACCTCTTGAACTTGAAGTGCCTGTGCCAGATGGGCAGATCTAAAAGGCCAAGAGGAGGAGCAGGAGAACAACAGCAATGACTAAACTAGTAATTACAATTAGGTTAGGTACTTACTATATCTACTATATAGAAAGCACATGCTATATTTTAATATATATATATATATATATTATATATCGTATATATATATTATATTATATATCCATATCACATTCTTATATTATAAATAAATAAATATATATCCTTCACCGTATATATATATATATATACATCTCATATATATGTATATACTAGTATATATAGATATAATATATATATATATATATATATATATATATAGATATATTATATAATATATATAAATATAATATATATATTATATATATATAATAAAATATATATTTATATTAATATATCTTTAAATCTCGCTTTATATATTTATATATATAGTATACTATATAATATACCTATATATAGTATATATAGTATATAGTATATAAGTATATATATATATATATATATATCATATATATAATACTAAAACATATTGTCGTTACTAATTAGTCAATGTTTTTGTCCTATTCCTCCACACCCTCCTCCTCTCCCTTCCTTTCCTCCATCCTCCTCCTCCTCCTTCTCCACCCGTAGGTGGGTACTCGCAGGTCAACAGAAGCCCGATCTTCTGGACGGAGCTCTGGGAGAACGAGTTTTGAGGCCCAATGGAAGAAGAGATGCTAGTTCTACTGAAAGGACGAAAATCCTACCTGAGAGTGTTTAACTCGAGGACTGGCGTTGGAGACCATTGCCCCGAGAAAATGGTTCTCTAGAGTGTTCTAGGTTTAAGAGTTTCGGACCAGAAGAAGAAGATGCTGGATCAACTGAAAGGCGAAAACCCTTTCTGGGCAGTTGTTTCTAGATTATATATCATATTATATATATATATATATATTAATTATATATATATATTATATATATATATAATATATATATTAATTATAATATTATCATTATATATATATACTATATATATATATATGAAAAGTTTCAAAAAGAAAGATGTTTGGATAATAAAAGGAGAAAAAAGAAATATTAAAAGGCGTATGCATACGTAGGAGGGAAAAAAAAAGAGATAAAGAACAGTTTGGAAGTGAGGATGAATGAGGATTACAAGAGAATAGGAAGCTCTTTCGGAAGGAGCGCGAAAGGTTAAGAACGAAAATAAGAGGGACATGCTCAGAATAATGAATAGGGATGAGGCTTTCGTAAACTGATGGAAAATGGATGTGAGGGAGTGTCGAAGGAACACTTCGAAAATCTGTATAACATTGGTATATAATGAAGAGGTGATAGTGAATGTGTGTGGGTTTGATGGTGCAGGAAGAATGGATATTTTAGGGATGAGGTCATTAATAAGGAGGAGGTGAATGGTAGAGTGAGACAGTTGAAAAAAACGGTAAATCTGGCAGGTATAGATGAAATTGCCGTTGAAAGAGCAAGAACGGAGTTGAGATGGTGATTGAATGGATTTTGAAGATGGTGCAAACAAAGACGTTAGGGGATATAGTTCCAGGATGGAGGAGAGAGCAGCAAATAGTACCCCTTAATTAAGGGTAAGGAAGATAGGGTAACTGTAGGAATTATAGGGGGAATAGTTTATTGAGTGTTGTGGGAAAGATATTGCTGGTATTTGGTCAAAAGAGTCCGTCGAGTACTGAAGGACTGATTGTAAAGAACAAGGGTGCACGTTTAGGAATTGGTTAAAGGAGTGTGGATCACAAATTTACATTAAAACAAATGATGAGAAAATGAGGGGAGAAGAGAAATAAATTGTTATTTAGGTTTATGGATTTGCAACAGGCGTAACTATGATAGGATTAATAGGGGAAGCTCTTATGACAGGTTTTTGTGTTATATGGTGTTGGTGGAAGCTTCTGAAATGGAATCAAAAGTATGTAATGACGAATAGCGAAGCGTGTACAAGAATAAAGTGATTGGTTAAATATTAACATATCGGAGTGAGGCAGAGATGTTCTATGTCTCTCCTGGTTATTTAATTTGTATAATGGATTGGGTTATCAAAGAATTAGAGGTTGTGCGGTGCAGGAGATTTGGTATTAGAATGTGGAGAATGAAGAGAGTGGGAATGTGCCCTACCTATTTTATGCGGATTGATTTGGATTGTGTGGTGAATCTGGAAAAGAGTTTAGAGGATTGGTGGAGGGATTTGGTAGGATGTGTAGTAAGTGGTAGATAAGAGGGAGGTTATGGTTTAGTGAGTGAGGACAGTCCTCGGTGTGAAGTTACGTTTGAGGGTGAGCAACTGAAACAAGGTCTGAGTTTATAAATATTTAGGATATATGTTGGTTGATAAGGAAACGGATGATGCAGAGTTGTAGTTAGGAAACTTCTGTGAATGGCAGGAAGTGGCTGGTGCATTAAATCGTTTGGTGGATGTAAAAGGACTAAAGTCTTTGAGTGCACTAGGGTCATACATGAAGGTGTTTGTACCAGTATTAATGTATAGTAGTAGACTATGGTCTGAATAAGAGGTAGGGATCTGAAGTAAAATGTGTTGATGGACATTCTTAGGTTAGGGGCAGTTAGGTGTGAGAAGAATTGATAAAAATGAGGAAAGAATATATATATAGTGTGTCTGTGTGAAGAAAAGCTATAAATGAGAGAATAAATTGAAAATACGCTGAGATGGCTTGGTCATGTGGAAAGGTATGGGATGACAATTAGGTTGGTTAAGGGGATGTACGAGTTGGGTGTGTGTGGGAATCGACCGTGCAGGAAGACCGAACAAAAGTTGACTGATTTCAGTAAAAGGAATGCTGGAGGAGAAAATGTAAGTCTTGAAGAGCGAGAAGAAAAGAAAGGTGCATAATAGGAGTGTGAATGGCGGGGTTTTTGTGAATATGTATGGTTGTGGCCCAGGTGATGAATCCCCCAGGTTGAACCCCAGCACTGACGAGATGCCCTAGTGAGGGTCCGTCGCCGGTCAGTGATGCTCTAGGAGTGTGGATTTTCTGATTGCCAAAAGTTCTCACTAATAGGTATATTAGTATATGTAGGTATATCTTTTCTTCCGTTGTCATGTTCTTCTACTACCTTTTCTGTTTTCCGGTGCATTGTAAGCACCTACCGCCATGTCTTGCGAGGAAAAAGGGATGGATATATATATATTTATCATATATATATATATATATATTATTACTAAATATATATATATATTATAATATCAGTATTTATATATTATACATAAATGACTCTACATACCGATAAGAAGGTCTCATAAGTACGCGTTATATATAATTAGTTTATTTTAGGTACCTCATATATATTAAGCTATTGTTATAAACGCTTAGTAATTGGCGCTATTACTCATCTAAAAAAATTATACATCTTTACAACCATTATAAAAATTAATAAACATATAAATATGGTAAAGTAATTTTATCTGAAATTATGTTTTTAGATCTGAGCCGCCACAATAAATTTCCAAGGTAAAATAAGTGGATTCTAATCACATCTGTGCATCAGTGAGTGAAAAAAAAAAATTATAGACAAAGGATAGAATTAGCTGATTTACGATAGCTGAAACTGGCGAAGCAGAGAAAGTTGCGGAATTGCGGAATTTCCGATAGCGGACTGGCGAAAAGAAAAAGTTGAAGCGAAACATTGCGGATACACACACAGCATGAAAAGAGGGGAAGGCGGAAGGAGAAAAATTCATTACCAATAAGACAGTGTTCGTTGCAACACCACGAAGAATGTCTTCCTTTCACTTAGGCACAGGATTTTGCTGAATTTCGGACTAATAAAAAAAGTTGCGAGTTGCTGCCCCCACCTTATTGATATATATATCCATATATATATATAATATTATTTACTTTATATCGCCTATATAAATCTCGTTAAATAACAGTGACAAGCTTTGATATATAATCATATATATATATATATATATATATATATATGATTAATATTATATAATATATGAGTAATTGGATAATAATGCTGTTTACTCTACAGTTGTATCGCTAGATATATTAAAGTAGTACAGTTGAAAGAATTAATTTCGTGTCTAGTATCGAGTTTGTGTACTAGGTTAAGATACTTTCTGTCTAAGGATGAGCTAACAATTATGATATTTACAATAGATAGTTCATATAATGATATACATTAAACTAGTAATATTTTCCATTTCGGATTATTTTAAGTATCTTCATTATTTTTTAATTTACGTGTATTTGTTTAACTTAGAGCTAATTATATTGTTATAAAATCATTATTTATTAATCGGGTTATCAGATATCATAAACATCATATTATGACTCGCTATCCACATAGATTTATATAACATTTAGTATTTTACTCTTAAATTGAGAGCGATCTCTCGGTTTCCCAATCCCCGCTCTGGTCGGATATTAGCAAAGAGAGATTGGCCGCCATATACTAATGAGTGTTAAAAGCGTTATTTTAAAAAGTAAGGAGACGTTAATCTTCTTATACTCTTTCTATGTTTTTAGTGTATGATGCTCGATCTCATAATTATACTAGTGTCGATATAAATCGTAACTAAGAATTTTTGGAACGAAGAATAACCGAGAAGAGCTCCTATGACAAACGGCGATAAACATTATGAAAAATTTGCACAAAAAAATAATGGCTTATTTTGAGTAATAGAATGGTTAACTCTGCTGAGCACGAGTAGGCACGAGTTAGACAAGAGGGAAAGTCGCCTCTCGATACCAGACAAACCTAACATCCTAATTGAGTGTTATATATTGATATCACTCTAAGTTGGATATATATAGTAATTAGGTTCATTATAACATTCGTTACTTGATTATGATCACTATATACCTTAATTCTCATTATATATATATATAATATATATATATATTTTATTATTAATTTATTTATATATAAATATATATATAATAATTATATATATAGTAATATATACTCTCACTATTATTAATATATATATATATATATATATTATTAGTAATATATATTTATAATATATATATTAATTAATTATGTAATAATATATATACTGCATTGAGTACACGCATAAGTTCATATTTGATATATAGATAATAAATAATATTATAAACTACTCCTTTGATAGTATGATTCCATTCACTTTTACCTCAAGATTATAGATCCCTAGGGCCCTTCAGCTCGTACGGTATATGCCAAGCGTATGTTACCACTATTGACGCATAAACAGATATAAAGTACTTTAAATAAAGTATACCTAATATGAGCGACTCATTAAACTATTGATAGTAATTGTCTACTATATATTATCAAATAGGTAATAATTAATAGTGAATTTCTGGAGCTTCGGAGTATTGGACGCAGCTGATCAGATAGGCACCTCCCCTACGTACTTAAAGGTTCATAGATCTCCGTTTGGAGAAAGCTTACATGGGCAAAGAAGTTGAGTATGTATCCATTAGGACCCATTTGTTAAGGGATATCTCTCCTCCACTTGATCTCGGGTATTTATCAGTGAGGGTTGGACCCCTGTCCTAAAAAAAACAAAAAACCAAAGAATAGTTAGATTACAATGTTGGGTGTATAAAGACCTGTATAAATTACTCTGATTCACTATATTATCCAACCGTCAAGTCAATGATTGATTCTAATGATTATCTACTGCAAGGGAAGAATTCCTTAACAGGAATATTGGAAGCCTTAATGCGGAGTAAGTAAGTACAAAATGATTATTATTTTGAGAGAGGCTGTTTTATGTATTGCATAACACAGGGCAGAAAAAGGAATTCTCCCTGGTATTAAATTTGCATTAAAGCAATAACTGCACTCTGTTGCCTAAGTTCTTACGTATGATTCCTACTTTCAATCTTTGAAACCACATGGTATCATGCAGTCAAGTATATATACCTTTACCTTTAACGCATGCACCATGAAGCTATGTGGAGTAGTAGTACAAATGGAGTTACTTCAGTTCGGCGAGAACGAGCTGTTTTATGTATAATGTGCATGCACATTATCACAGGCTAGT
The DNA here is from genome assembly GCA_015478945.1 of Trachelipus rathkii. Lineage (NCBI taxonomy): Eukaryota > Metazoa > Arthropoda > Malacostraca > Isopoda > Trachelipodidae > Trachelipus > Trachelipus rathkii. The sequence continues at coordinate 10 of JABUQX010131058.1, read as the reverse complement.
TAAAGATCGG
>JABUQX010131057.1:0-10137 GCA_015478945.1 Trachelipus rathkii | reverse complement strand
GGAGGAATTACTCAACCATGGATAATGTTATTCGATTAGAGGGAGAAATTAGGGAAACCTTTATAAGAGACGAGTACTAAGCTACAGTCTTCTTAGATATAGAGAATGCTTATGATAAGATGAGTATTTGGTATCTTAAAATTACATATTGGCTTCAGAGACAACCTGCCAATATTTATTGAGAATTTTTTAAAGCAAAGAAAAATATAAGTAATTGTGGGAGACAAGGTATTCTGAAATATTTGAAGTGGAATGTGGGATTCCTCAGGGCAGTGTTAAGCCCAGTTCTTTTCTCATTATTTATAAATGATATTTTGGATAATAAACCTCCAGGAGTTCAATACTCCATTTATGCTGATGATGTGGCTATGTGGTATAGACATGAAAATCAAGAAACAACTTTGGGAATATAGAAAACTGAATGAAATATCAAAATGGTCTGAGAAGTGGGGAGTAACTTTCTCAGCAGCATAGTCCGTAGCAATGACTTTTACCCATAAGAAGGTTGATGTAGATTTAGTCTTAAGTCTAAAAAATCAAAATGTAGTTTAAAATTTTTTTTGGATTAATCTTTGATAAAAAATTAACATGGAGATCTCATATTTATGATATAAAAGCAAGATGCCAAAAGGTAGTACCACTTCTTAAATATCTTGGGGGGGGGGGGTAAAAACATGGCTGTGATAGAAAGCTATTGGCTCTGTTGGGATCCCGCTACCACATATTTATGCCCTGCAAATGATCATGCATGCCTTGTATTTCTGGTGTATGTTTGCATACCCTAACCCAAGTTCTGGGAACCAAGGGACACTTTATATATTATATATATATATATATATATATATATATATATATTATATATAATCCTTATATTTTAAAAAATATATATTATATATATATAGTATATATATATATATATTATATATATATATATATATATATATATATATATATATAATATATATTTTCCTTAAATTTCATTCCATTTGGACCAAGCAAAGTGCAAATGGTAGCATTCTGGAAGCTGTAAAACATTTATTTTAATCTTCTTTTTTTTTCCTGTATTTATATCCTCTTTTATTCCCAAACTATGTTAATTTTGAGTTTTACAAGCTTGGAAATATTTTCAGCAGTGACTTTAACTAATAACTTTTTTTTCTTGCTATTAAGATGTAACATCAAATTTTTAGAGCTTTTATAATTGGGGAGATACACCTTTTTTTATTTAGATAATTTTTTTTACCTTTAACAGCTTTTTCACTGGGGAAAATGATTTTTTCCCCCCCCCCCCCCCATAAACAGCAGGAAAACAGTTTGGTAAACACAAAAAGTGATGTACAAAAATAAAAAATTTAGGTTATCCTCCCTTCTTCCTCAATTATACAAGTTTTGAAAATTTTATATTAGAGCTCGCTTTAAAGAACCAATACTTTAGTGTCATCTTGAATAGTTCATAAGCTCAAACACTGCCCTTAATTTGCAATCCAAAATATTCAGATCAGGGTTAACAGATAGTCAGTTGCCAGAAAATGTGGAACATTGTCCCGCAGCCAAGGTGTGCTAGACCTTTTTTTTATATACCAGTGCTGAATCCTGTTGAAAAGACCATGGTTCATTTTGAAAGAGGGTCTTACCTAATGGTTTTACCACACTTTCCAGAACAGTTTGCTGGTACATGGCTGTTGAGGTTTTAACATCTTTTTCATAAAAATTGTACACAACCCCATTATAATACTCACCACCAAACCATAACAAAAGCCAGACAAATTCTTAGGACATGTGGTATGAGTACTGCTGCTTTCTTAAATAACCTAGTATACACCCAATTATTTTTGTTAAAACATTCTTTCATAGTAAAGATTTTTTAATCTGTAAAGATAATTTTTCAGTGGTAATCATACATGTACTCTACAATGGGTGCATAAAACATCTCCCCTACCTCTCTTTTAGAGCATCCGTAGAATGGTCTATGTTGTGTCTTTTGGTAAGCCCTTAGCCGTTAGTGGTCCGTCTGCGGACTGTTGCTCAACAGTAGAATTCTGTTGAACGATATGCAGATCATGTGACCTGATGTTTTGTTGGCAAAGAGGATTGCACTCAATTCGTTACCTTACAGCTTGGACGTTGGCTGAGTGTGTAGAACAGAATGTGTTCTACCAGGATTCTATGAGTGATCTTTCACATCACCAGTGTTCCTCTTGCACAAAAACATATGTCTAAATACGCTAGCAGTTGCAAACCTTTAAAAGAGAGATTTGTACCTAAAATACTGCTGCACTACCTGTATATAATGTTATAAACAATTCGAAAAGAAAACTCTATTATCACCAGTCCATAGTTACTTCATATGCAACTGATCAAAACAGTGTCTAAGCTTAGTGTGAAGGTGGCATATTTACACCATGAGTTATTGCCTTGGATAGTAATAAGTTTCTAAGCTGGGCTATAGCAAAGCTTCAGAGTTGTAAAAGCCAGATTAGTAGAAATATATAGTATATATATATATAATATGATATGATATATATAGTAGTATATAGATATATAAGTATAATATAGTATATATAATTTATATATATAGTGATATATATTGTATTAGATGTAATGATTTGTGAAAATAATTTTTGGGCAATGTATTTGTAGTCCCGGTATGTTACAAAGTAGTAGCTAGGTTTTAAGTGTTAAGTTTTATTGCTTCTAGGATTGCTTTACAGAAATAGCAGACCAATGTTTTAGTAAGTTGTTATGACGAGCACCTGGTCCTGCCTTGGCCCTCCCGGTCCCCCTTCGGGTCCGGGTGGACCTCCAGGACCAGCTGGCCCCCCAGTGCCCCGCCCTATTACTCTACCAGTACCTATAGGTTCTGCTTCAGCTTCTGGTCCAATGGACGAGCGAATGAGTGACCGTCAGGCAGCCGAGGGGCTACCGCCAGCTGCTGAGGCTCCAGCTAGAATTTGCTGGGACTTTACGGCGCGCTGATTGCGCAAGTAAGTTGTATATAGACAGTTATGAGAAGTTGAGAGATGATGGAACACCGAATCAGAATCAGGGTGTTTGATGAGATGTTTTTAAATCATTGTGAGTAGCGTGTTGTGTTGCACCAGCGACCGAAACTGGCGGTGAGAAGCAAATAACACTTGCGACGAATCATTGTGCAAATCACGTATTGCGCAAGAGGTTTATTGCATCGACTATTGGATGGTAGTATCGCAGAGCCAGATAAATTATCAACGAGAGAGTTAATAGGAGAATAAGGGTTGAAAACCGATGGTTGCAGGCATTTCGCCAGGATTTTCAGCAGCTTAAAGGTATGAAAAAGGAATTGAAGATTAAAAAAATAGAAGAAAAAAATAAAAAAATGTAAGCTTATTTTGGAGCTTGAAATATAGTCTAATAAATGTGTGTGATGGTTTAGGAGTGAAAAAAGTGGAAAGAAGTGGATGGTGGAAAAGGAAAGAGAGGATGAATCTCATGAAAGGGTGAGAGATAGTGAAGAATTAAGAATTAATAGGAAGAATAAATTTGGTGAAGTGGTGAAATGTATTTTGTCGCTTTGAGAGAACAAGTAGGAAGTATGAGAGGGTATGGTGGAGGAAGAAGATGGATCAATAGGGGAAACATAATCAAATTATTTACAGCGAGTGTGCAATTGAGAAAGAACAGATGAATATGAGAAAATATGTGCAATTGTGGATACAGGATGTCAGAAAAATGTGATAGGTGAAAAGTGACTATGCTGTGTGGTAGGTGGTATGAATAAAAGAGATAGAGAGGATGTGAAAGAATCTATGATATGGATAAATGGGAAATATGTGTTTGGTGATTCTACATATCAGGCAGCTAAAAAATTGAAAATACCGTGTTATGTGGAGAATAGAAGATTTTTTTTGATGACTGATGTGGTAAAAGAGGACATAACTTGGTTGTTGGGAAGGGAATCATTCAAAAGGATGGATGCTAGTATAAATCTTAGAAAAGATGAATTGAATATAGTGATAACTGGGAAGCGAATGATGTTTTTAAGTTTTATGACAAGAGGGCAACAGAAAATATCTCTTGGATGGATAGTTACTGAAAAATTGAAGGGGAAAGAATGTATGTGAAAAGCGATATTAGTTGCAAGGGGGTTTGAAGAGGAGGGAGAGGATTTAATTACAGATGCTCCCAACTTGTTCAGGGGAGATTTTAAGAACTTATTTAAGCAAATTATAAAAAGGGAGGAGTGGGATTGTCATTCTATTGACATTAAATCTGCTTATTTACAAGGGAGTGTTATCAAAAGACGGGTTTATGTTATTCCTTCAAAAGAAGCAAAAGAAGAGTGTATTTGGGAATTAAAGAAAATTGTGTATGGTTTGAAAGATGCTGCCAGGGCTTGGTATGACAAAGTGGTTGATGTAATTGAAGAATTAGGAGGGATAAAAAGTAAATTAGAACCAGCTTTATTTTTATGGAGGAAATAAGAAGATTAATAGGTATTGTGTACTAATGAGGATGATTTTTGTTTGGTGGTTCAATACCATTTATAGATGAAGTTATAAAAGGTATGAAGGAAATGTTAGAAATAGGTTCAGAAGATGCAAAGGGTTTTTAAGTTTATAGGAGTTAATATACATGAGTATAAAAGTGGTGTATGGTTTGAACAAGAGAAATATATGGAAAGTATGTGTGTTCTGGATAGAAGGGATTTCTTTGGTGATAGGGAAATGGAGACTAGGGAATTGACTTTATTTAGATCTTTTCTGGGACAAATAAATTGGGTAAGTGGTCAAACGAGACCTGGTTTTTGTTATTCTGTGAGTGAAAGGAGTAGATTTTTTAAGGAAGGTAAGTGGAGGAAATGAAATTAATTATTATAAAAAGGGGGAAAGGATATAAATATGAGTATCTGGTTGAGTACACTTAAAGGTAAGATTGAAGTGGACGTTTATACGGATGCATCTTATGGTATGGAAAGGAGTGTCAGTCCTCAGTTAGGTTATATTGTGGCTCTTCAAGGATGAAAAAGGGAATAAATGTCAAATTGCATGGAAGTCTAGATGTATTAAAGGGGTTGTGAGATCAACAATTGAGGCAGAAGCAATGGCTTTTATAGAAGATACACAAGTGGGTATATATTTAGAAGAATGTTGGAGAGGCTGTTGGTAGAGAGAGATTACAAATCAATGTGCATACGGATAGCAAGATTCTGAAGAATGCAATATATTCTGTGACAAGTATTGAGCAAGAGTTTAAGGATAAATGTCGCGTATATCAAGTAGATGCTAGAAGAGAAAAAGATTACAATAGTTGAATGGGCTGATATGAGACATCAATTAGTGGATGTGTTAACAAAAGGTAAAGTGAAGGTTAGAGACATAGAAGAATATGTGGAAGGGGCAAAGAGAGTGGAGAGAAAGGTATAATAAGATTGATCGTTTTTTTAAAAATATATATAGATATTCAGGTTGAATGCTAGCATGGTTTGGAGTGCTTTTATTTTTTATGCAAGACCTGCTTATTTTTCTTTGTTGCCGCTTGGCATGACTTATTCTTATGGTTTGGTCTATCCTTTTTTATCATTTTTTATGTACTTATGTTTGTTTCAATAATTTAATTTATCTTCTACAGATATTAAAATTAAAGTAAATATTAAGTTTTTGGAGGTGGGAGGCATTTTGCCCTCAAGGTTTTTTTATTAAATAAGTTTTTTTTGTTTAAATCGTGTTTAAGGGAACTATATGGTGCAATATAGCTGTGGCCATAGGCTGCATTCCAGAGGTTTACTTAAAATGTAGCGTAGGCTTATTTTACTTTAATTATTTCATTCAATTCATGACATGAAGAACTAAAGAAGTAAACCAGGCCCGAACTTTCATCAGTAAAAGTAAGTTGTGCTGATATTCTTGTCTGTTAGCTTAGATTAGATTATTATAAATTATATCACACACTCTATTATATCCACAATATATATATATAATATATAATATATATATATATATATATATATAATATATATATATATATATATATATATATATATATATATATATATATATATATATATAATAGATTAATCTATAAATCTATATACATATATATATATAACTCACATTATATAATATATATATATATATATATATATTCTCAATCTCCAAACTGTAATAATAATATTCACCTCTAGTTCCATTTTTTCATTTCCAATAGGCAGTGGGTCTCTCGTATAAAGATTACTTCGACCATCAAACACAGGCTGAAAAGTAAAATATTTAGAAACTTACTTTACAGTATAGCTACTTTATTTTTTTTTTATTTTTTTAATTTCAAATTATGTCAAATACCTTTAAGCTGCTGAAAATCCTGGGAAAAGCATGAACCATGGTTTCAATTATTTCCCTATTAACTTTCCTGGGACATTTATCTGGCTGGATACTAACATCATAGTGATGAATATAACCTCTTGGCATAGTGATTTGAAAATGATTCGCTCGAAGTGTTATTTGCTTTCCTTCACGGCCCAAGTTTGGTCGCCTTGGTGCAACAAAAGCTACTCAAAGTAGATTTAACAAAATTAATAAATAAATATAACCTTTAAAAAAACTAGTCATCAATTTAATTTCATAATGTTATATACAACTTACTTGGCAAATCAGGCGGTAAAAGTCCAGAAATAGCTGGAGCTGCAGCAGCTGGGGTAGCCCCCTGGGCTGCCTGAGGTACTATTGTCGTCATTGGACCAGAAGCTGAAGCAGAACCTATAGGTACTGGTAGAGTAATAGGGCGGGGCACTGGGGGGCCAGCTGGTCCTGGAGGTCCACCCGGACCCGAAGGGGGACCGGGAGGGCCAGGAGGACCAGGTGCTGTATAAAATATAAAAAAAAAATTTGGTATGAATAGTTTGTAAACCAGCAAATCTAGAACATATAAAATTGAACATTTTAAAACCTAGCTACGTATTTGTAATAGGGATTACAATACATTCCAAAAATTATTTTTCACAAAAATAAACCTATATATATATAATATACTATACTATAATATACTATATATATAATAGTTATATCATATACTACTATACTATATATATAATATATATATAATATATAATATACTATTATATATTAATATCAGATATATATATTAAAATCTGAGTTTACAAAATTGAAGTTGCTTAATAGCCCAGTTAGAAATTATTATATCCAAGGCAATAACTCATGGTGTAAATATGCCACCTTCACACTAAGCTTAGACACTGTTTTGATCAGTTGCATATGAAGTAACTATGGACTGGTGATAAACATAACTATGTTGGTGTTATAACATTATATAAGTGAAGCATGGAATAAAGATTATAATTTTCAAGGCTGCAACTGCTAGGTATTAGACATATGTTTGTGCAAGAGGACACTGGTGATGTGAAAGATCATCATAGATCTGGTAGAACACATTCTGTTATAACACTGCAGACAGTCCAAGCTGTAAAGGTACGAATTGAGTGAAATCCTCTTTGCAAACAAAACATCAGGTCACATGAATTGCATATGTTCAAGAATTCTATGTTGAGCAAAGTCGAAGAGGACCTAAGGTTAAGGGCTTACAAAAGACACACTAGACATTACTCACGGATGCTCTAAAGAGAGGTAGGGGAGATGTTTTATGCACCCATTGTAGAGTACATGTATGATTACCACTGAAAAATTATCTTTACAGATTAAAAAATCTTTACTATGAAAGAATGTTTTAACAAAAATAATTGGGTGTATACTAGGTTATTTAAGAAAGCAGCAGTACTCATACCACATGTCCTAAGAATTTGTCTGGCTTTTGTTATGGTTTGGTGGTGAGTATTATAATGGGGTTGTGTACAATTTTTATGAAAAAGATGTTAAAACCTCAACAGCCATGTACCAGCAAACTGTTCTGGAAAGTGTGGTAAAACCATTAGGTAAGACCCTCTTTCAAAATGAACCATGGTCTTTTCAACAGGATTCAGCACTGGTATATAAAAAAAAGGTCTACTAAAGCTTGGCTCAGGGACAATGTTCCACATTTTCTGGCAACTGACTATCTGTTAACCCTGATCTGAATATTTTGGATTGCAAATTAAGGGCAGTGTTTGAGCTTATGAACTATTCAAGATGACACGTAAAGTATTTGGTTCTTTAAACAAGCGAGCCTCTTTAATATAAATTTTCAAACCTTTTAGTTGAGGAAGAAGGAGGAATAACTAAATTTTTTTTTTTGTTCTTCTTTTTTTTTTTTTACCAATCTTTTTTTCTGTTGTTTTGGGGGGGGGGGGGGGAATAAATCATTTTCCCCAGTGAACAGTAGAAAAACTGTTAGGTATAAAAAAAATTGTATCTAAATAAAAAAGGGTTGTATTCTCCCCAATTATAAAAGCTATTGCAATAAATATCTAAGGTGTATCGAATCATTGTCAAAGTTGGAACAGAAATCGAAACCTGGCATCACACAATTCTATAAAGTCTGAATCAGACCTAGAATCGGAAATATGACGTGAGAAAACAATACAGGGAAAAAAAAAAGAAGATGAAAATAAATGTTTTACAGCTTCCAGAATGCTACCATTTGCACTTTGCTTGGTCCAAATGGAATGAATTTAAGGAAAATATATAATATATATATAATATATATTATATATTATATAATATATATATATATATATGATAATATATATATATATATATATTATATATATATATATATATAATATATATAATTATTATATATAATATATATATATATATATATATATATATAAAAGTGTCCCTTGTTCCAAGAACATTGGGGTTCGGAGGTTACTGCAAACATACACCCCAGAACAATAACAGGCATGCATTGATCATCTTGCAGGCATAAAATAATGTTCGTAGCGGTGATCCCAACGAGCAGCCATTGCTTTCTATCACATGCCATTTTTACCCCACCCACCCCCCAAGAGTACACTGTTTAAGCAAGTGGATATGCTTACCTTCTTTGGCATCTTGCTCTCTATATCATAAATATGAGATCTTCCACTGTTAATTTTTTTTATCATAAGATTAATCCAAAAAAAATTTTAAACTACATTTTGAAATGTCAATGAAAAAACGCCACTCACATCAACCTTCTTATGGGTAAAAGTCATTGCTACGGACTATGCTGCTGAGAAAGTTACTCCCCACTTCTCAGACCATTTTGATATTTCATTCAGTTTTCTATATTCCCAAAGTTGTTTCTTGATTTTCATGTCTATACCACATAGCCACATCATCAGCATAAATGGAGTATTGAACTCCTGGAGGTTTATTATCCAAAATATCATTTATAAATAATGAGAAAAGAACTGGGCTTAACACTGCCCTGAGGAATCCCACATTCCACTTCAAATATTTCAGAATACCTTGTCTCCCACAATTACTTATATTTTTCTTTGCTTTAAAAAATTCTCAATAAATATTGGCAGGTTGTCTCTGAAGCCAATATGTAATTTTAAGATACCAAATACTCATCTTATCATAAGCATTCTCTATATCTAAGAAGACTGTAGCTTAGTACTCGTCTCTTATAAAGGTTTCCCTAATTTCTCCTCTAAGTTCGAAATAACATTATCCAATGGTTGGAGATATAGTTACTCTCCGTCACACGCTGATTATTCTATTTATATTTTCACGCATAATACTAGAAGGCCAATAATGTTTGAGAATCATTCTTTCCAACACCTTACATAAGCAACTAGTCAGAGCTATTGGTCTAGCTTTAAATTTTTTTTAAGATACAAAATGTAAATGATTTAAAATATACATATTTCTAAAATTTGTATTTTCAAACATTATTAATTTGAAATATATTTATAAATTTAACTTTAATATGTGACATTTAGAACTCAAATTTTTTTTTATTATTATTTTCAGGCACATTTTTTAGGAAATTTTAAATTTTTTTTTCAAATATTTTTTTTTATAGTTTTGCAACAATTTATCATTATCTGGCTCAAATATTGAAAATTAAATACACTAAGGCATATATTTATATTGATCTTAATAATTACATTAGCACTTATCTTTAAAAAATAAAATTTTTAAAAGTGGGACAAAAGGGTTCACATTATGGGCAAAGGTCTTCACTTATTAGAAATGTTTTTTTGTATTATCTCTTCTT
>JABUQX010131056.1:27500-45004 GCA_015478945.1 Trachelipus rathkii | reverse complement strand
TGTTTCAACTTTCAAATTTTTCTCTAAGTTTTACCAATTCATAGCATTTTCGTAATTTTATAGAATTGGTAATACAATTTTTACACATTTCTAGATTGAAGACTGCAGAGAAAATAGAAGAAGGGTCATTCTCCGAGGTTTGGGGAACCACTAACAAGGACGGTCATAAAACAATATTCAAGCTCATTCCAATTGAAGGGTTTGAGCAAAATACCTTTCAGGAGGTTTTCTATGAAGTCGAGATTTCGAGGTAATTTTTGTTTATTTGTATAAGAAAATTAACCTTCAGTATAGTTGATGCTACATGATCTAAAATAATCTAAATAACCCTGAAGTAATGAGTTGGAAGCAAATGTAATTGCGAAATTCGCTGAAAATCCAACGTCTATTGCTAGTTTAGATTTAATATTAGTTACCACTCAGGACTCTTTACTCCCTAACCCCCATGAATATTACTTACGTTTCTCAAAAAAAAAAATTTTTTTGCTTACCTCGTTGCACAAAAAATTTATTGAAAGACCCCGCTAATCACGAAAATAATATTAGTTTCAGCATACCCCTCGGGTGGAATTTTTGTAAGTAACTCCAGTTTGCATCCAGGAATTTACATCCTAGGAAGGTGTATACCAAATTTCATTTTTATTATTTAAATTTTTTAATTTTTATTTTTATAATATTGGGTTTTCGTTTTTACTTTTTCGTGCATACATTTTATATATATATATATATATATATATATATATATATATATATATATATATATATATATATATATATATATATATATATATATATATATTATATATATATATATATATATATAAAGCTATTAGATACATACATACATATCCTGTTTCAACTTTCAAATTTTTCTCTAACTTTTTCCAATTCATAGCATTTCCGTAATTGTTTATAGAATTGGTAATACAATTTTTACACATTTCTAGATTGAAGACTGCGGAGAAAATAGGAGAAGGGTCATTCTCCGAGGTTTGGGGAACCACTAACAAGGACGGTTATAAAACAATATTCAAACTCATTCCAATTGAAGGGTTTGAGCAAAAAACCTTTCAGGATGTTTTCTATGAAGTCGAAATTTCGAGATAATTTTTGTTTATTCGTATAAGAAAATTAACCTTAAGTATAGTTGACTACATGATCTAAAATAATCTTAATAACCCTGAAGTAATTTACTCAATAGTTTCCTTAACTTTTTTTCAATTTTAAATTTCCAGAGTTTCACTTTGAATTTAATTTATTCTTCTATCAACCGATTTCTCATTGGCTAATTATTTCACATGATAATTATTACACTGGTCTGCATTTGGAAAAAAAATTTTGATGCTTTTGCAACAAATTTTATTGAAATCAACCCTGATGATTACGAAAATAATATTAGTTTCCAGCACACCCCTCGGGTGGGGTGCACGGCCACGTAACCTCGTTTGCATCGAGGGTACATCCTAAGAAAGGTGTATACCAAATTTCATATTTTTTATTATTTAAATTTTTTTATCTTTTATTTTTATAATAATGGTTATATTTTTATAAGATCACCAAATTTAACATTTTAGTTTTATAATAGTTTTCGTTTTTTACTTTTTCTTGCATATATTTTATATATAAAAAAAAGCTATTAGATACATACATACATATCCTGTTTCAACTTTCAAATTTTTCTCTAACTTTTTCCAATTCATAGCATTTCCGTAATTGTTTATAGAATTGGTAATACAATTTTTACACATTTCTAGATTGAAGACTGCGTAGAAAATAGGAGAAGGGTCATTCTCCGAGGTTTGGGGAACCACTAAAGAAAACGGTGATAAAAGAATATTCAAGCTCATCCCAATTGAAGGGCTTGAGCAAAAAAACCTTCACGAGGTTTTCTATGAAGTCGAAATTTCGAGGTAATTTTTGTTTATTCGTATAAGAAAATTAACCTTCAGTATAGTTGATGCTACATGATCTAAAATAATCTTAATAACCCTGAAGTAATTTACTCAATAATTTCCTTCACTTTTTTCTTTTCTATTCCTACACAAAATTTTATATTTCCAGAGTTTCATTTTGAATTTAATTTATTCTTCTATCAGCCGATTTCTCATTGGCTAATTATTTCACATGATTATTATTACACTGGTCTGCATTTGAAAAAAAAAATTGATGTTTCTTCAACAAATTTTTATTGAAATCAACCCCGATGATCACGAAAATAATATTAGTTTCCAGCACACCCCTCGGGTGGGGTGCACGGCCACGTAACCTCGGTTGCATCGAGGGTACATCCTAGGAAAGGTGTATACCAAATTTCATATTTTTTTTATTTAAATTTTTTTTTTCTTATTTTTATAATATTGGGTTTTCTTTTTTTAGATAACTCAATTTAACATATTAACCATAATAGTTACATTTTAATTTACTTTTCCGGGCATACATTTTATATATATATAAAAAAAAAAATTATTAGATACATACATACATATCCTGTTTCAACTCCTGTTTTTCTCTAACTTTCAATTCATATTTCCGTAATTGTTTATAGAATTGGTAATACAATTTTTACACATTTCTAGATTGAAGACTGCGGAGAAAATAGGAGAAGGGTCATTCTCCGAGGTTTGGGGAACCACTAAAGAAAACGGTGATAAAAGAATATTCAAGCTCATCCCAATTGAAGGGTTTGAGCAAAATACCTTTCAGGAGGTTTTCTATGAAGTCGAAATTTCGAGGTAATTTTTGTTTATTTGTATAAGAAAATTAACCTTCAGTATAGTTGATGCTACATGCGATTTCTCATTGGCTAATTATTTCACATGATTATTATTACACTGGTCTGCATTTGAAAAAAAATTTTTTTTGATGTTTTTTCAACAAATTTTATTGAAATCAACCCCGATGATCACGAAAACAATATTAGTTTCCAGAACACCCCTCGGGTGGGGTGCACGGCCACGTAACCTCGTTTGCATCGAGGGTACATCCTAAGAAAGGTGTGTACCAAATTTCATAATTTTCTTATTTTTTTCTTCCTTATTTTTATAATATTGGTTATATTTTTATAAGATCACCAAATTTAACATTTTAATTTTATAATAGTTTTCATTTTTTACTTTTTCGTGCATACATTTTATAAAAAAAAAGTTATTACATACATACATATCCTGTTTCAACTTTCAAATTTTTTCTCTAACTTTTTCCAATTCATAGCATTTCCGTAATTGTTTATAGAATTGGTAATACAATTTTTACACATTTCTAGATTGAAGACTGCGGAGAAAATAGGAGAAGGGTCATTCTCCGAGGTTTGGGGAACCACTAGAGAAAACGGTGATAAAAGAATATTCAAGTTCATCCCAATTGAAGGGTTTGAGCAAAATACCTTTCAGGAGGTTTTCTATGAAGTCGAAATTTCGAGGTAATTTTTGTTTATTTGTATATGAAAATTAACCTTCAGTATAGTTGATGCTACATGATCTAAAATTATCTTAATAACTTTGAAGTAATTTTCTCAATAATTTCCTTAACTTTTTTCAATTTTAAATTTCCAGAGTTTCACTTTGAATTTAATTTATTCTTCTATCAACCGATTTCTCATTGGCTAATTATTTCGCATGATAATTATTACACTGGTCTGCATTTGGAAAAAAATTTTTTTTATGTTTTTTCAACAAATTTTATTGAAATCAACCCTGATGATTACGAAAATAATATTAGTTTCCAGCACACCCCTCGGGTGGGGTGCACGGCCACGTAACCTCGGTTGCATCGAGGGTACATCCTAGGAAAGGTGTATACCAAATTTCATAATTTTTTTTTAATTTTTTTTTTTATTTTTATAATAATGGTTATATTTTTATAAGATCACCAAATTTAACATTTTAATTTTATAATAGTTTTCGTTTTTTACTTTTTCGTGCATACATTTTATATATATAAAAAAAGCTATTAGATACATACATTCTCTAACTTTTTCCAATTCATAGCATTTCCGTAATTGTTTATAGAATTGGTAATACAATTTTTACGCATTTCTAGATTGAAGACTGCGTAGAAAATAGGAGAAGGGTCATTCTCCGAGGTTTGGGGAACCACTAAAGAAAACGGTGATAAAAGAATATTCAAGCTCATCCCAATTGAAGGGCTTGAGCAAAAAAAAACCTTCAGGAGGTTTTCTATGAAGTCGAAATTTCGAGGTAATTTTTGTTTATTCGTATAAGATAATTAACCTTAAGTATAGTTGACTACATGATCTAAAATAATCTTAATAACCCTGAAGTAATTTACTCAATAATTTCCTTCACTTTTTCTTTTCTATTCCTACACAAAATTTTATATTTCCAGAGTTTCACTTTGAATTTAATTTATTCTTCTATCAGCCGATTTCTCATTGGCTAATTATTTCACATGATTATTATTACACTGGTCTGCATTTGAAATTTTTTTTTTTTTATGTCAGTTTTTTTCAACAAATTTTATTGAAATCAACCCCGATGATCACGAAAATAATATTAGTTTCCAGCACACCCCTCGGGTGGGGTGCACGGCCACGTAACCTCCGTTTCATCGAGGGTACATCCTAGGAAAGGTGTATACCAAATTTCATAATTTTTTTATTTTTTTTATCATTTATTTTTATAATATTGGTTATATTTTTATAAGATCACTAACTTTTTCCAATTCATAGCATTTCCGTAATTGTTTATAGAATTGATAATACAATTTTACACATTTCTAGATTGAAGATTGCAGAGAAAATAGGAGAAGGGTCATTCTCCGAGGTTTGGGGAACCACTAACAAGGATGGTTATAAAACAATATTCAAACTCATTCCAATTGAAGGGTTTGAGCAAAAAACCTTTCAGGAGGTTTTCTATGAAGTCGAAATTTCGAGGTAATTTTTGTTTATTTGTATATGAAAATTAACCTTCAGCATAGTTGATGCTACATGATCTAAAATAATCTTAATAACCCTGAAGTAATTTACTCAATAATTTCCTTCACTTTTTTCTTTTGTATTCATACACAAATTGTAAATTTCCAGAGTTTCACTGAATTTAATTTATTCTTCTATCAGCCGATTTCTCATTGGCTAATTATTTCACATGATTATTACACTGGTCTGCATTTGGAAAAAAAAAATTTGATGTTTTTTCAACAAATTTTATTGAAATCAACCCCGATGATCACGAAAATAATATTAGTTTCCAGCACACCCCTCGGGTGGGGTGCACGGCCACGTAACCTCGTTTGCATCGAGGGTACATCCTAAGAAAGGTGTGTACCAAATTTCATAATTTTCTTATTTTTTTTCCTTATTTTTATAATATTGGTTATATTTTTATAAGATCACTAAATTTAACATTTTAATTTTATAATAGTTTTCATATTTTTACTTTTCCGGGCATACATTTTATAAAAAAAAAAAAAGTTATTAGATACAAACATACATATCCGGTTTCAAATTTTTTCTCTAACTTTTTCCAATTCATAGCATTTCCGTAATTGTTTATAGAATTGGTAATACAATTTTTACACATTTCTAGATTGAAGACTGCGGAGAAAATAGGAGAAGGGTCATTCTCCGAGGTTTGGGGAACCACTAACAAGGACGGTTATAAAACAATATTCAAGCTCATTCCAATTGAAGGGGTTGAGCAAAAAACCTTTCAGGAGGTTTTCTATGAAGTCGAAATTTCGAGGTAATTTTTTTTTATCTTCTAGAAAATTAACCTTAAGTATAGTTGACTACATGATCTAAAATAATCTTAATAACCCTGAAGTAATTTACTCAATAATTTCCTTAACTTTTTTCAATTTTAAATTTCCAGAGTTTCACTTTGAATTTAATTTATTCTTCTATCAACCGATTTCTCATTGGCTAATTATTTCACATGATTATTATTACACTGGTCTGCATTTGGAAAAAAATTTTTTTTATGTTTTTTCAACAAATTTTATTGAAATCAAACCTGATTACGAAAATAATATTAGTTTCCAGCACACCCCTCGGGTGGGGTGCACGGCCACGTAACCTCGGTTGCATCGAGGGTACATCCTAGGAAAGGTGTATACCAAATTTCATAATTTTTTTATTATTTAAATTTTTTTATTTTTTATTTTTATAATAATGGTTATATTTTTATAAGATCAACAAATTTAACATTTTAATTTTATAATAGTTTTCGTTTTTTACTTTTTCGTGCATACATTTTATATATATAAAAAAAGCTATTAGATACATACATTCTCTAACTTTTTCCAATTCATAGCATTTCCGTAATGTTTATAGAATTGGTAATACAATTTTTACACATTTCTAGATTTAAGACTGCGTAGAAAATAGGAGAAGGGTCATTCTCCGAGGTTTGGGGAACCACTAAAGAAAACGGTGATAAAAGAATATTCAAGCTCATCCCAATTGAAGGGCTTGAGCAAAAAAACCTTCAGGAGGTTTTCTATGAAGTCGAAATTTCGAGGTAATTTTTGTTTATTCGTATAAGATAATTAACCTTAAGTATAGTTGACTACATGATCTAAAATAATCTTAATAACCCTGAAGTAATTTACTCAATTTCCTTCACTTTTTTATTTTCTATTCCTACACAAAATTTTATATTTCCAGAGTTTCACTTTGAATTTAATTTATTCTTCTATCAGGCGATTTCTCATTGGCTAATTATTACACATTATTATTACACTGGTCTGCATTTGAAATATATATATATATATATATATATATATATATATATATATATATATATATATATATATATATATATATATATATATATATATATATATATATATATATATATATATATATATATATATATATATATATATATTTCAGTTAGCACCACCGCCCAGGGGCAGAGCCTTATTCGATCAGTAATAGTAATATATATATATATATATATATATATATATATATATATATATATATATATATATATATATATATATATATATATATATATATATAATTTTTCTAAATCATCGTTTCCTTCCTTTCAGGTTCCCTTAACGAAAGACCAAACTTCCCTTAAAATCAGTTATTCGTCTGCCTGGAATATGATTTTGATGGAGAGGACCTGGAAAGGTATGTCTTCAACAACGCCAGGCAGTATCACTCCATATGGCTTCAGGTGTGTGTAAATATCTGTAATTTTTAACCGATACAAGCTAGATTTCTCCGATACCGATACACAAATATTATCGATACCGATACTCAGACCATCCCTTATAGGAATTCATTTTCTTTCCCATTTACATTGTTAGGTAATAATTTAATATTTCACTAACTATATTAGTATTATTAAATTTTTTTTCTCCTTAGGTTGCCTATGCTCTAAGTGTGGCCAAAGAAACTTACGAATTTGAGCATAGGGACCTCCATTGGGGGAATGTCCTGGTGTTGAAGACACCCCAAACCTCCATTGGGGGAATGTCCTGCCTCCATTGGGGGAATGTCCTGCCTCCATTGGGGGAATGTCCTGCCTCCATTGGGGGAAT
The DNA here is from genome assembly GCA_015478945.1 of Trachelipus rathkii. Lineage (NCBI taxonomy): Eukaryota > Metazoa > Arthropoda > Malacostraca > Isopoda > Trachelipodidae > Trachelipus > Trachelipus rathkii. The sequence continues at coordinate 37,489 of JABUQX010131056.1, read as the reverse complement.
GTCCTGGTGTTGAAGACACCCAAACCTGCAGTCGATTTTCGCTTAGGAAATAGGACTATTCAGTAAAAACTTATGTAAGCATTTTCATATATATATATATATATATATATATATATATATATATATATATATATATATATATATATATATATATATATATATATATATATATATATATATATATATATATATATATATATATATATATATATAAAACACACCTACTATTAACTAAATAAAAACAAATTCACATATTGCTTAAAACATTCACATAAACAAACACAAATAATTGGGTTGTTATATATTCAAAAATATTGACGTTAAAAATTTAATGTTACTTCACAGTTTACAATTAAAAAAAAGCATCAAATAAATGCGTATGTAACTTTCCCAAAGTAGTGGGTTTTATATAGGCCTCTGGTCTTCTCATCAAGAAAATACAGAAGATAAAGACATTTAAAACATGTTTAAGGATAAAAATAAATTCATTTCTAGAACTTTCCCATAACTATATATATATATATATATATATATATATATATATATATATATATATATATATATATATATATATATATATATATATATATATATATATATATATATATAATATCTATATATATATATATATATATATATATATATATATATATATATATATAAATATATATATATATGTATATTTTATTTATATATATATGTATATATATATATATATATTTCTCTACTCTTCTATATTCTTTTTCTTATATATATATATATATATATATATATATATATATATATATATTAAAGGGTGTAAAAGCCGTAATTGATTTTACATTGTCAAGAATGAAATTGATTAAGCTCAAATTCGGATCTGGAGGTTGGACCCAGATCTGTTTAATGTACTCGATGATGATTTTCAATTTATGAGGTTAATAGGATCATGGAAAAAAATTAATGAGGAGTATATATATATATATATATATATATATATATATATATATATATATATATATATATATATATATATATATATATATATTTATATATATATATATATATATATATAAATATATATATATATATATATATATATATATATATATATATATATATATATATATATATATATATATATATATATATATATATATATATATATATATATATAATGAATGAGTGATTATATATATATATATATATATATATATATATAAGGAAAGACGACTGAAAAATGAATTGGAAACGCTTGTCTAAGGTTCAATACTACTATGCGGAAGATAATTAAATAACGGTAAAAAATTATCACTCAGGACATTCAATTATAGAAGATTAGCAATTAGGCTGAACTTTTAGCCCAATTTCCTTCAATCAAGATTGATACATATAAAGATGTGATCGAACGAATTGGACTTATAAAGCACTTCCCTTAAATGAGCCTTTGATATTATTATTATTATTTGACCCAAAAGGTCATGAAGCTGATTTTAAAGCTATATATAAGGCAGCTCCAATTGTTGCATCTTCTGGATCCAATCCAGATAGAATTATATTCTTCATTCAATGTTCTATGGTTCTATTTCCTAAGTTTGTCAGACGAGTAAGAGATAAATATGCCATGATATTCATAAGTAGAAAATTTAGGTATAAACATATCAATGGTCCTCAACCTAGTCAAGCTGATTTTTGGTTCTTTTCTTTGTGTTATTTTTCAGTAGTCTGAAAGGATTTGATTCTCCAACAGTAACTGCTTAACTGGCTAAACTGTTTGAAACCACATCAAACATTAGAACAGGGATTTCCACTGTAGCTTACGGAGTATCACATGCTGCTATAAAAGCTGTAGGTCAATTATTAACTAAGTACTCAGTCATTCTCAAGATAAATACCGAGTGGTTATTGGTTCTAGAATCTAGATGATCCTTTAATGACAGATTTTAAGGGACAGTGTTTAATGAGTATAAGATGGGGAGGACTTCAAGGGTTTAAATTAGCACATGAATTTGCCTGTTTTGACAATAGTGCTATTTGAACACTTTCTCCTTTATCCTCTCAATACCTACATATTGCCAGAGCATGGAAGGATTTCTTAGAAATTCCCGTAACACCACCATCACTTCAAGTACCGATCGAGGGGGGGGGGTGTAAAGACATGCCTACCGCATTTCCCTACTTTCTCGATAGAAAGGAACGTAAATAATCGTAAAAGCGTAAATAAAATAAGAAAATGCAACGAATACTTAAATCAATAATTTTTTTAATACCAAGTATTAATTTAAGTTGGCGAGGCTACACTTTAATCTTCGTAGGAGAACTATCTACGATGATTGTGAGATAGTAGGACAGTTATACGAGACTATTCAACGCATTTTGTTGGTTTTGAACATCAGGCGCATTTCGGAGAAATCTGTGCCAAGACTACTGCTGAGCAATTAACAAGTTCGATCACATTTTATCTATGTACGGAACTCGACAAGTCAGAGATAACCCCAACTCCATATCCAATATCATAACTGGCGATGAATCATAGCTTTAATTATGAGACTAATTAATTTAATTATGAGGCTATGATTATGAGACTAATCAGCAGTCGTCGAGGTAAAAGTCGCAAAATTCACCGTTGCCGATAAAAGCTCAAGTTCAAAGCAGTGTCAAGTTCATGTAGAAGATTTCTTATTGACAATCACGGGATTGTTCACAAGGAATTCTTATCTTCTAGTCAAACCGAAAATGAATGTTATACTGAGAGGTTTTCAAGCTGCGGAAAGGGCATTCGGCACAAACGTCCTGACAAGTGAAAGAACAGCATATCGCTTATTGCTCCACAATTCCTGACTTAAAAAAACCTTACAGTGATTCCACAGAAACCCCGTTCTCCTGTCCTTGTCACAATGAATTTTTTCTTATCAAATGAAATTACGGATGCAAAATGTCGTAACACGATTGAATAGATCCAAGCAGAATCACAGGTCCTCAATGCACTCGCACTTGAGAACTTCTAGGGAAGCATGAAATCATGGGGGAAAGCAGGGATCGCTGCACAGATAGATGCTCTTGGGAACTACTACGGAGACGGTGGAAACTACGATTCAGTAAAAAAATGTTTGCAATTAAATTCCCCGAACGTATGGGTAGCACCTCATAATATATATATATATATATATATATATATATATATATATATATATATATATATATATATATATATATTTATATATATCCAAAACAAAAAAAATAACTATTAATAAATATTAATAATAACATCAAAAATAATAACATATATATATATATATATATAATTTTATTTCTTTTTTTTAATTTTATTTTTTTAAACAATTTCATTTATATTTTAATTTATATATATAATTTTATTTACTATATATATTTTATCGACTTATTTATATTTATATTTTTATTATTATTTAATATATATATATATATATATATATATATATATATATATATATATATATATATATATATATATATATATATATATATATATATATATATATATATATATATATATATATATATATATATATATATATATATATATATATATATATGGTCCCTTTATGTTTTACATAGGATGTTGTATTTACATGAAAATTTGCTTAATGCTGATTTCGAAAATAACTTTTTTTCCGGAGAAATTAATAAAACATGGAAATTTTTTATTTATATAGTAAGGAAATAGTTGCTAAAACGATGTAAAAAATTTGTAACACGGGAAATAAAAAATAAATTAGAAGGAAGTTACAATATAGTGTGAAGCTACAAAAGAGTAAATTCCTGCTCTTTTAAATAATTTAAATAAAAAAAAATTATATATTTTTAAAAATTATGCATTATAAATTGTTAGTTTGTTTCTATTCATTTGATGATGATGTCGGCTTTGCCTAGTATTTTTGAGTTTTACGTATCTCTTAGTACGGAACCTTATGCTGTTAAATTTTTTGAAGAACACGATGTCATTCCAACGTCTAAAAAATGTAAAACATTTTTTGAGGAATGTTTTACATTGTGAAAACCTAATTGGTATTGTAGCAAAAGTTCTTGTAACGTTTACGTTTCTGTGCGCAAAAGAACCTGGCAAGAATGCTCTAAGTTACCACTGAAAACTATTTCCACGTTTATATTATGTTGGTGCCACAAGGATTAACCTCGATCAAATTTTGCGAGATTAATCTCAAAATGTCTCCTAATACCACGGTTGACTACAATAACTACCTACGTGAGATATGTATTTCTTTTCATTAATTCGTCGTTTTTTTTTTTTTTTGTATTCGTTTTTTCGTGATTATGTTAATTTTGTTATTTTGATTCTTTAACGTTTCGCGAAGAAAAGCGTGTAAGTAGAGAACTATAAGTGCTACATTAAAACAAATTACGTTTTTAGAATCTGTGAATTTAAATTCTGAAAATATCTTTTTCTTTTTGAGGGCTCCGAGCCAGCTGGGAGAGGGAACAGAAGTCCCCATAATGAGCCAGGGATCCAACTCAGGAAATCTTGCGTTTTACCCTATGGTGTTCCTTTAATATATATCCCCTTTTAAATTTTTATAGGTATGTGCTTCAGCGATTATCAATTCGCCTTTTGAATTTGAAAAAATTTGAACTCCCCTTTAAGTAATTTCACTCTGCTGGGATTGAACCTGGGCCCTAGCAGATGAACGCGTATGTGTTTGACCACAACGCCACGATGGACTAAAAGAAGAACGCGAGAAATGCCCGTGGAGTGAAATTTCTTAAGGGGTTATTTTTATCAATACCTATCACACTGCGGTGAGGTGTAGAAGGATGAGCAGTTAGTTATCTTATCAATACATTATATTCCCCGGTTTAATAAGTATTTCACTCTGTGCGGTGCTCTGTTTGACCCTACGCCCGAGTGTGGACGGGAAAAGCGCGTTGTGGTTCCTGTTTGGTGGGTGATATATTCACTACAGGAACATTTCTCGCGTTCTTCTTTTAGTCCATCGTGGCGTTGTGGTCAAACACATACGCGTTCATCTGCTAGGGCCCAGGTTCAATCCCAGCAGAGTGAAATTACTTAAGGGGTTATTTTTATCAATACCTATCACACTGCGGTGAGGTGTAGAAGGATGAGCAGTTATCTTATCAATATATATATATATATATATATATATATATATATATATATATATATATATATATATATATATATATATATATATATATATATATATATATATATATATACTTTGAGAGTACATATTTTTTGTGAACTATTAAAAATTTATTTAATTAATAATTATATTGAATTTTAGATTTACCAAAAATAATGCCAAGAAACGGTGCCACAGCCAGTTTCAATCGTCGCAAGACACACCGGGAAGAAATGGCACCAAATGAAAAATTTCAACCCTATAATGAAGTCAAAGATTGCAAAAACTTAAATACAACGGAGGCGGAGGCGAAGGCGAAGAAAGTGACTGCAGAAGAAGGACTAAATCCAAATCGTTTTAAGGTGAAATATATCCGGAATAAAATAATAAAATTATTCTACTTAGGTTTTTAATTTGTATGCTACAAAGATGTATTTAAGACTTAAGTCACATATTAGTGATATCAAAAGTAGTTGGAAATTATAGTATTAGTGGTATAGCTTATTTTTATTTATTCAAAATATAAACATTATAAATTTTGTATTTTTTTTAATTATAGATACATATTTATATATATCTAACATATATACATATATATATATATATATATATATATATATAAATTTGCTCTAATTCTGGCTCTTATATATATATATATATATATTAAATAAACTCTCAAGGTTTATTTAAATACTAGTACTTATAGAAACTGAGAAACATTAGTTTCATTACTTATATATATATATATATATATATATATATATATATACTATATATATATATATATATATATATCTATCTTATATATACTATATATATATATATATATATATATATATATATAATTTAAGGATGTTGAATAAGAAAGTTTGAAACCACCAGCCCATGAGAGGAAGCGGCAGATATACACCAACTCCGCTATACTAGATTGGGTGGACGAATGGGCTAGGGGCAAAAATCCTCGACCCAGACCGCGAGCCGAGGTAGGTACAGTCACCCTGTCTTGGCGCGGGTCGTCAATAGTGTCGTGTAGATGCGTTCACTTGGTTTGGGCGTGTATGATTAAGGCATAGTTGAAACAGTTCAATCTCCAGAAGTTTAAGAATTGCCCAGATTAGAGAGCAGCGCGAATTCAGAAGGTTGGTGCCCGGTTAGTCGGAGCAGTCCTCGGGACTTGGCGCAATGCCGGTGTTTTTGAAGGTAGTATGGAGAAGGCTGGCTGGTCAGGTTTTGATCGTAGCCCCAAGTCTAGTCTAGAGAGGCGACTTTAGGGAGACAGAGTGGAACCTAGACGGATGGGCGGGTCGGCGCTGTAGTCGTAACTGTATGCCTGCGAGCCATAGGCAGCTCTTAAGTCAGCCAGATTAGTTTTGTGTAGTGCCGGAAGTTGTTAGTTGTCCAGGGCCTGTTGGAGTTATGCCGTAGTTTTATTTTTATTGGGAACGCTCATATAAGCCCGGGATTATGATGCGGGTAGCCACATGCGGTCTATCGGCTCTAAGGGAGTTTGGCTTTGGGAAGTCAGGCTGCCGACAAACTGACGAGAGCTAGGTTTGGGTAGGCTTCAAGCCTGTCCAATACTGAAAATCAAGGTGATAAACCGGTCAGTCTGCTCTGTGCTACTGGACGCTCAAGTTCTCATTTTCTTGCTTCGGTGGCTCAGGTTCTTGGGATGTCCTGGGAGGGCTTGAGTAGCTTGGCCTGTCTGCAGGTTAATGCTGGCCGGTACACTCCCTCTCGGCGTGTAGCTCACGTTTGAGGGAGACTAGTGCTGGGCAGGCCACACGGGCAAGCGAGATGTCTCGTTGAACTGGATAAGAGGTGGCTGTTCAGGCCGGTATCCACCCCGGACAAGTTTGTTTTATCCCAGACTCGGTATCGCTTAATGGATCTGGCGCGGGCGCCAAGCCGTCCGGCGAGCCTAACATTCCATCAGGTGCAATTTGTTGGCACCCGTTGGCAACATCGGGATAACGGCACCATATCGATGGGCACGCTTACGTAGGTGTTCCATCGTGCTGTCTGCGTCCTTTATGTTTTGTATCCCTCCGAATTCCCAGATTTCGTGGGAAGCACTCCCACGTACAAGGTCTAAGCTCTACTTTGACGGCTTACCCGCCCACTAAAACGAATCGGAGATGAAATGTGTATCTTGGTGGTAGCAGGGGCCGGGAGGTAATGTAGCCTACCGCCACCGTCGATATTACCGTCATCTTGGTGGCGCGCATGGATGTATTAACAATTCCCAGTCCCTCTCACTATCGTCTAGCTAACCAACAGGCAGGGTTCGGAAAGGCCTGCGAGACCGTTTCTAAGGTCGGCTAGAAGTATATTGCAGAGTTAAAAAGTTTATTTCTAGGCTCGCATAAAGGCTACAAATTGCTAACCCCTCCTCATGTTTGGGCAAAATATTCTTTTATATTTAAGAGTCTATGCAAATTAATCGTAGTAAAATCAAATTATAAATAAATGAATAGTTTATCTTTTTTTTACAGTTAACACCACCACTCACGGGCAGAGCCCAATCTAGGAGGGTGTGCTCAATTTTATCTGAGCAAAACCCAGCCAAGAGAATAGCTCACACTCACACAACCGACCAGTGACGAACCTGGGTCTCTCGCTTAGTTGGGCGAGTGCTCACGCTGAGCTACCGGACTCTATTCTGTGCTTGTGTTCCTTCTTGACCTATACGAGCCGAATCGTCAAATGTCCATTCTTCAATTATAATAAACAACTAAATCCAAAATAATGTTGGTATATTTATTTTACTTAACATATTAAAAAAAACCAAGAATTAAATTTGCTGCTCCTCCGTTGATTTAAAATAGATTTTAATTTTTGTTTAAATTTTATAAAAAATTTCGTTTTATTAATTCCTTTTTCTAAAGTTTTTAAGGTTGTGAAATTCTCTCAGAAACCATCTCCTTCTCAGCACTCAAACTTCTCTCAACCCCTCGTTGCCAGCTCTTGTGTTCCTTGTTCTTCTTTTCTAATTGCTTTCTTCTAAATCTTCTCTTTTCTTTTTCCTCTCTGTTCAGTGCGTCCGCTCTCGACCGCAGTCAGCTCATATATGGAAGCAAATTAAACTCTTTCATCTACAAAATGGAGGATAATAAAAAGTGAGCAGCTTATCTGCAGGGGTATTAAGCTCTTATTAAATTTATGGATGGGATTATCAAATATTTTACATAATTGAAGTTTTATAATTGGAAGGTGGCTTAATCCGAATCAATTTATATATGAAATAATACACTAATTCAAGTTTCATCAAAATATAATTTGTCAAAGTTCAAAGCAAATAATTGTAATTTAATATCCTTTGTGTAAACCGAAATTTCGAAGCATAAATTTGAAAAGCGACGAGATCAATGTTCTCAAGCGAACTTAATGACGAATCAAGGAAAATGAAAAGGTGAAATATTAAAGTTTGCCAGCTTGATCTTTTCCTAGGGTTGCCAAATTTACGATTTTATTCGTTTGAAATTGACATTGTAGCTAATGATAACACATTTAATAATAATTTCAGCAAATTTCCCGGGACATCACCCCCAAAAAACTCTATATATATATATATATATATATATATATATATATATATATACTATATATATATATATATATATATATATATATATATATATATATATATATATATATATATATATATATATATATATATATATATATATATATATATATATATATATATATATATAAATATATATATATATTGTAGGTTTCTTTTTCTTGATGCACTTTATAATTGCGATTTGGATTTCATAGATCGAATATTGAGTCACTATCTAGAAAGTAAAGAAAACTGCTTATCAGTTAAATTGTGGATTGTAAGGGAATATGCATATAAGGTGTGACTATTTTATAGTTAACAAAAATGAAACAATGCTAAGACGTTTTATAAAATGGTGGTGTGAATTTTTTCACAAAAAAAAAAAATAAAAAAAAAAATAAAAAAAAAAAAAAATTATATATTTACTTATCTTTTTAATAATTTTCTCGAGCGACGGTTATTGAATATGTAAACTAGAGTTCTGATTTTTATTTAATAATAATAATAATAATAATAATAATAATAATAATAATAATAATAATAATAATAATAATAATAATAATAATAATAATAATAATAAACACATTTAAATGATTTCAATAAAAATTAAAGTTAAGTTTTCGAATTTGTTTGGTGGAGGGGGGAGGGGGTTAGTAGGAGAAAGTAGCATTTGCAAATGATATTGAAAATTGAAGCATCTTCAGATTTTTTTTTTTTTTTATCAATTAAGGATGGGACAGAAAATAAAAAAAATATGTTACATTTTGATACACTAAATTTGAAATTGTATTTTAATCTAGTTTTAGTAATCATTTCTTTTGTAACCTTTACATTGTTTCTTAAATTGAAAGGACCCTAGTTTTGATAACTTTACAAGTAGCTGGGAACAGGAAGGAAGAAATTTTGCAACATGGAGCAACACTATAAAAAATACATTCAGAACGCAACAACCACTGGACAAAACCGAATGAAAATGCCATATTTTTATGACGAACTTGAGAGAATTTTTTTCGGAAAGACAGGCAATACATCCGACTTATGTATGCAGCATAGGACAAGAGGAATTTGAAAAAAAAAAACCTTCTCCAGCACCTCCAGAAGTTGAACAATTAAATTATTGATTTGCTATGTTTCTTTGTAATGATTATAGTTGTAAATATATTTATACATATATATATATATATATATATATATATATATATATATATATATATATATATATATATATATATATATATATATATATATATATATATATATCGAGGTTGGGAATTTCCTGACCATGGTTGAGCGCAGAATACGTG
>JABUQX010131056.1:0-22500 GCA_015478945.1 Trachelipus rathkii | reverse complement strand
TTTTGTGATAAAATCATTTTTTGAAAATCCTTTATCTGAAGCATGGCTTTACTTTATCCACAGTCAAGCGTCCACTTTTCACATGACTATTGAAAAGATTGAAGGGGATACAATTACAATTTTCGAAGTAATTTGTCAGCATTAAATGATTTACAAAATAATATGGCCTCTAAGAGCGAAGACTGCTTTATTCCATTAGCTGTAACAACGATTCTTCAAAAATTGGTAAGAGAAGGCCTGGAATCAGAAGTTGCAAAATTTAAACAGTATGTTCATACATTCTACAAAACTGCCTTGATTATTTATCTAAATGGATCAATCCACTTAAAAACTTAAAACAATTTATACTTGGGTAACACTAAAGAGAATACCGTGCTGGGAGGAAGTAGCAGAAACTCTTAAGTTTATTCTCGAACTCATCCCTACCTTTACAATGGACGAGACTGCACTTTATGACGAATATGTGTTCGTTAAACAGTATGTGACCCCAGAAATGTTGGACAATTGGAATTCAAAGAAAACATCTGGTGATTGTTGGGTCGAAATCATTTCGCACTTTCAAGCTAAAAATGTGCCATATTCTAATATCCTGAAAATGGTTGAATTTCTTCTTTGTTTACCAGGAACTAATGCTCCAACAGAAAGAGTATTTTCTGCTATGAACTTGATTTGGACAAGTGAAAAAACTCAACTGTCTGTGAAAACTTTGAAAGCAGTGTTAATAAACAAATTTAATTTCGATTATACGTGTTCCGAATTTTACAGAATGTGGCTTGGTGAAATTATTCTAAAAAAATACATTCATCTGAAAAATATTTGTGATACTTCCATTGCCCTTAATAAGCGGTAAGTATATATATATATATATATATATATATATATATATATATATATATATATATATATATATATATATATATATATATATATATATATATATATATATATATATATATATATATATATATATATATATATATATATATATATATATATATATATATATATATATATATGCTCCAGTAGTTGCGTCCCGTATTTGCACATTTTGCAAAATTTTGCAGACAGGATATTTCACTAAAATGTCATAAGAATTTATCTAGCAAAACTCCAACAAATTATGAATTTGCACAAAAACCTTCCTTATTTCGTAGAAAGACAAATGATACCGAAAATACACAATTTATTGTCAGTTACAAATGGCTGCGTTTACTTTCATTCCGCACATCATAAAGTCTGACAAAAAAATATTTCAGATTTCCTATTTTCAAAGTTCGAAAACTAAAGTAATGCATTACGAAGGATTTCTTGGTAAATTTGACGCGATTTTTTTTTTTTACACAAATAATAGAAAGATTTCCCTTTAATCATTTTGTTTTCAAACGCTGGGCTCGTTCGCAAAGCTAGCGCTGTTTTATATTCTATAATTCAATTCTAATATATTTTCAGCCTTCTAATTTATTGATTTTACTTTTCCCAGCAATTTTTATACTCATTTGAAGGATATGTAAATTTGAATTTTCTGGTCTTATTATGAAAAACAAACTGCGCAAATCTGATCAAATGTTGCGGGGGATTAAAGTTGTCAGTTTAATTTAGTATTAGAAAAACACGATTCTCGATAAAATTTTCCAATCGTTGGTCTAAGGTTTTAATTAATGATTATTAATTCGGTTGATAAAAAATATTCAAGAGATTCAATAATCGTCAATTGTTTACTTCGAAGGAAGAAAATTTTACAAGTAATAGTTTTAACCTCCACTTCGCCGATCACAAACAAATAAGAAACGATTTACCTAAAAGGATAGAAATAGAGGCACAGTATTGTAATTGGAAACAAACTTTTCTAATACGTAATCTGTAAATCTCATAACTTCCCTTCAAATACAAATAGTATTCATAAGCGCACAAAATCTCCTATCGTTCACGGAGACAAATCACTTCAAAATGGCGTCGAGTTGCTGCCGTTTATAAATAATTGTTTAACTTTCGGCCCATCGTACGTCTGGCAAATACTTTTTTTTAATTTCTTTTTAAAAATCTACAAACGATACTAAATCGGTATCCTGGAAATTTGAAGGATTTGTTTTATTATTTTTTAAATGAAAATTATATACAATTTTTTAAAATTTTATACGTAAAAAAAATCATTTTTATTTATGTATTAACAAAAAAAAATTTCCGCGATATATATATATATATATATATATATATATATATATATATATATATATATATATATATATATATATATATATATATATATATATATGAGAAATTGTAAAATTTTATAAAGATACAAATTTTAATAAATGTTGATAATATATATATATATATATATATATATATATATATATATATATATATATATATATATATATATATTTATATGATATATATATATATATATATATATATATATATATATATATATATATCTCTTCAAAGTCGTTACGAAAGGGATGACATCAGCTATTGATGACAATTTTTGATGATTACCAAGGTCATGTCTTCGAAGGGTTAGAGTACAGTGATACAGTTGGTTACAATAGAATTGCCATAGGATGTTAAGACATTTTTTCAAGCATTGTTGGATAGAGTGCCAAGAATTCACTCAACTTTGAAATCAGAGTTTTTTCCTTATATCTTTCTTGGGTCAGTTTTAGCACTTCCGTATAACTTAAAATTTTGCAGTTATAGGATAATAAGTGACTATAAAATGTCATAAGAATCTCTTGCAAAACTCTAACATAAGTATGGATTTGCACAAAAACTTTCCTTACTTCGCAGGAAGACCGACCATACCGTAAATGTAGTTTTACTTTCATTCAGCAAATCACAACGTCCGACAAAAAAATTATTTCCAAGATTTCCTTTTTTCAAAGTTCTCTGGAATTCTTTGTAAATTTCAATTCAAAAATAGTTTTGATTATTTTCACACAAATAAGAATGGTAGAAAGATTACCCTGTAGCTACCAATTGCAAAGCTCACGCAGATTTATATTTTATAATTCAATTTATAATATACTTTCAGCCTTCTAATTTATTGATTTTGCCTTTTCAGCAATGTTTCTACACATGCTATGTATATTTAAGTTTCTGGTTTAATTATGAAAAAAAAAACAAAAAAAAAACGAGAAACTGCACAAATCTGATCAAATATTGCGAGCCATTGCAGATTAGAATTAGAAAAGCAGACTAGTTACGATAAAACGATATTGGTCTAAGGTTTCTAAATAAATCGAATGATAACATCGTAAAAAAAATATTCAAGAAATTCAATACAATTAATCGGCAGTTGTTTTCAAACTGGGGTGTGCGCACCCCTTGGGGCGCATCTCGAAATACCAGAGGGTGCGCGACAAGCGTGAAGAAAACCTTAAATTTTATTTTTAGTAATATATATATATATATATATATATATATATATATATATATATATATATATATATATATATATATATATATATATATATATATATATATATATATATATATATATATATATATATATATATATATATATATATATATATATATATATATATATATATATATATATATATATTGAAAGGATAGGGGTGCATGGGTGATCCACTAGAAAAATGGGAACCATTAGTTTATTGCATGGAAATTTTTTTTTACATTGGTAATGGTTTTAAAATCCACTTCACCGATGACAAATAAATAAGAAACGATTGAACCTAAAAGAATATCAGTAATAGATGCACAGTATTGTAATTAATTGGAAGGAAACTGTTCTATTATTATGTAATCAGTAAATCTCATAATTTGCCTTCAAACACAAGTAGTAAACCGAAGCATAAATTTTCTATTTTTTAACGGAAAGACAAACCAAGTCAAAATGGCGTCTAGTTGCTGCCGTTTACAAATAATTGTTGTTCAAGTTTAATCACATCGTACGTCTGGCAAATTTTTTTTCCCTTTTTCTCTTTGAAAATATACAAACGATACTAATTGTTATCCAATATTTCTTTTAAGTTGGAACTTTTTTTTTTTTAATAAAAATTATATTTATATTTTATTTCACACATTAAAAATCATTTGAATTTCTGCGATGAACAAACGTTTTCAGCGTATATATATATATATATATATATATATATATATATATATATATATATATATATATATATATATATATATATATATATATATATATATATATATAAATATATATAAATATATATATATATATATATATATATATATATATATATATATATATATATATATATATATATATATATATATATATATAACTATATATATATATATATATAGGCCAGCGTTTAGTATATCCGTCATATGTATCTTAAAAACTATTAATGCTACAGTAAAACAGAATACATTGGTGGAATGCTGGTCCAATTTTAGTACGGAAAATGTAAAAAAAAAAAAAAAAAAAAAAAAAAAATAATTATATCTCAAAAACTACAATAGCTACAGGAAAGGGAATACATTTTGGAATCCTGGTAAAATTTCACATAGGAAAATGCTTTATACGGTACGCACACTAGGGGGCTCGAGCCGACGGGGAACTGGGGGGACGTTTTCCATACCGTAGGGGGCGGAGGAACCCCCGCGACTTCCCAAATACCAGGCGGGGTTCGGAGACCCTCCCAGAGGAATGATCCTACCCGTAGTTCCAAAGACCAAGAGAGACCCCAAACTCCTGCCATCAGGGCGGTATACCCTTAGGTATTCTTTAGTGAAAAAAAAGCAAAATTTAATAGAAAGTCTATTTATTTTAACGAGAAACTATTTATTTTAACGAGAAACTATTTATTTTAACGAGAAACTAATAAAAGGTCTCTAAATAGGCCTTTTAATCATATTACTTATAATTATTAACAATAATTTATTTTATTTTTATTTTTACATTTCCTATGTGAAATTTTACAGCATTCAAATGTATTTCCTTTTGCTGTAGCTTTGTAGTTTTGAGATTTTTTTTTTTTTTTTACATTTCCGTACTAAATTGGACCAGCATTCCTGTGTATTCCGTTTTACTGTAGCATTAATAGTTTTAAGATACATATGACGGATATACTAAACAAGCTGACCATATATATATATATATATATATATATATATATATATATATATATATATATATATATATATATATATATATATATATATATATATATATATATATATATATATATATATATATATATATATATATATATATATATATATATGCTTTATTTTTATAATTTATAAAATTTATATATTACGACTAATTTTGACAAATTAAAAAAATGATACCAAAACGATTCAAAAAAATGCCCAAAATGCCGGATACATGTAGCTATAGCAAGAAAAACGTGCGGATATGGGCACGAATAATGAAATGCTTAGCATTTAAATGCCAGGTATTATAATACTTGGCATTTAGATGCCAATTTAGTAATAGAAGGGCAGAAGACTTTCAACGCTGATTTTAATAAAAATCACAGCATATATTCTAATAAAAAAAAATAGTAATGAAGTAAAAAAAATCAAAAATGGGTGACATCTTTTAGGAAAAAAAGTTACACCCTGTCAAAGTTTAGAAAAATCTCATAGGATATTCTTATTCTCCGACTGAGCGAAACCCCATTTTCTCACACTTAAAGGCGTAGGCTACTTTAGAAATCACGAAGACTATGGCCAACAGATATATTACGAAACCATAGTTTAAAAAGCGATCTTTATAAAATATTGCCAAATGAAATGTTAGTGGGCATGATTTCTAATCATGCCCAACTTCCTCGCGCCCGCTTTTATGCCGATAACCTGATGGTATTTGTTCATCAAGCATTCCCTCGGGATCAGCAAGTCATCCAGGTAGCTAATCAAGCCGAGTTAAATGCCGGGTTAGCGTGGCAGTATGTTTTAGACATTAGATAAATAAATAAATAAATAAATATATATATATATATATATATATATATATATATATATATATATATATATATATATATATATATATATATATATTATATATATATTTATATATATATATATATATATATATATATATTGTCGAGATATTTTATCGATGAGGACACGCGGGTTCAGTATCAATAAATAGTTTCTGTTGTCTAGGGGTTTTGAACTATATTGAATCCTTTATAACTTTGCTGAATACTAGACTCAAGCTCCAATGAGAATATTTTCCAATAATCAGGTCGCTGTGCAGGATAGCAAACAATCAAGATAAAGCAGGAGTTTTACTCAAAGTAATATTAAAAGATAACACAGTCACAAGTTTCAAGAACGATAGTACGAAACGCAAAAAGCCCTTATAATAATAACTCTGCCTTTTTATATTATTTGGCAGTATCTTATATATAGAAATTAACGAAAATAATAATATCAATCCTTAACTTGGTAAGTCTAAAATTAATTATATGCCTATCATCTTACAAGCTAGTAAATTTATATTTCATAATTTGTCAAATTAAATCTTCTTTTATAAATAATAAAATTGAGCGAATTGAGAAATATTCTAAACTTAAATAAATAATAGCGAAATTAAAGCTAAAGCTAAATAGTTTTCCCAAATTAAATAAATAGACTTGCGAATCTCAAAAATGCGACATTATGGCCCTCAGGCAAGGTATAACTTGACACACGCCCCTCCTAAGAAGACAAAGTGATGTCATCTTTCGTCTTGAAAAGAAAAAGGTCAAGGATACCTTTGCCTGGAAAGAGAATAAATCTTTCCTTCGGTATTTAAACTGTGCCATTGCTTTCATCCACGCTGAAGGGTTTCTTATTTCCTCGATCTTCGGGATCGTTCCTCTGTTTGGTCCGTTTTGTTCTTCATCTTGACCTTTCGACATTGCAATTGAAGCAATCAAGATGGCAAACTCTTTCGTTTCTACGAAGGTTAGGAGTTTTCTACTTCCAAAGTTCTTCTTCACGAAATCGACTTCGATCATTCCTCTAAGCCAGTTCTCTTGGCCATCCAGAAAGAAGCGGCAAGGACGCATTGGTCTGGAATTTGGCTGTTTAAACGTCCTAGATTTTGTTGGTGCATAATCCTTTGCATCTTCTGCTCCTGATGGAGAATGGGGATGCTCTGAATGAACTGACCTGGGACCTCCTTGTGGAGAAAAGGGAGTGGGAGCAGTCACTGCAACTTCCTCTTGGTTAGCTACAGAGAGTTCATGACCTTTTTCCACTGCACGAGATTCTTGAGCGAGAGAAGAAAGAGCATCATTGATTAATGTTTCTGCAGTCTCTACTATACCATTCTCCTCATGGTTTTGAAGTTCCTTCTCCTTCTCTTTATTTTCTTCAGGTACTACTTCATTTGCATCATCCTTTTCATACTTTCTAAAGGAGTGGTCAACTGATCTTCAGATGGCACCTCAGTTTGAGACTTTTTCTCTTCTTTCGACTTCCTTTCATATTCTCCTTCCACTGGTGTTAACTGGAACACTCTTCTCTCTAATCTACTATTACCCCCCTCAGGCATCACCGCTGTCACCTCAGACTTTAATGTCTTATTAACACTGCCCTCAAAGCAGCTTGAATTTGAGGAGTTTTCTTGATTTTAGAATGGGAGATTTCCATTCAAATTTTCCATTGTCTTACTATCTTTTGTAGCAGTTTTAGTTTCATGAGTTATTTCGGCGACGGATGTGTCTTTGCCGACATCAATTTTATCATTATTTTTTTTAATAGCATTTTCAGCTTCATAAATATCTTCGTCAATGGTTGTGTCCACGTCGGTATCAATTCTATCATTTTTATTTTCAGTAGCATTTTCAGCTTCGTAAGTAACTTCGACAATGGATGTGTCCACGTCGGTATTAATTTTATTTTTATTTTCAGTAGCATTTTCAGCTTCATAAGTATCTTCGACAATGGATGTGTCCACGTCGGTATTAATTTTATCATTTTTATTTTCAGTACCATTTTCTGCTTCACAAGTAACTTCGACAATGGATGTGTCCTTGTCGGTATTAATTTTATCATCATTTCCGAACCCTATTGTCTCCGGACCTAGCTCGCCTGGGATATTTCCCAATGTTAAATCATATAACACATCGTTCAGACATAAAGCTTCGACGTACCCCGTATAAAACGGAGTGCGAATCCAAATTCTTGCTTCAGGGGCCGTCCTAAGGGTGTTATCAATCAGAAGCATTTTTCTGATATTGCCTGTGAATTGATGGTTTTCACGAACTTCTTTCTTGCTTGCCACTACACCCTGTATCACGAAGTACTGATACATCAACGCCATTTATATAACCATTCGTTACGGGCATGAGGGAATGTCTGACATTTGAATCATCCTGACATGACATGGATATAACGGGGATCGATTTTCCATTGACGTGCAACATGCCGTCCTTCACCATTTTACTCACGTCAACACACTCATCGTCTTCCACAATTTGACATGCCGCTGCAAAGTCCCCTTTATTAATGGAATTATCAATTGTAACGGCAGCATTGTGTATTTCTTTTCTTGGGGTGTGCCATCTTCTCTCCGCTGTCTTGTTATTGCGGTTAAACCTATTATCATAATAATGCCGATTACGAGGATATCTGTTGTTTCCGTTTTGGGCAGAATAACAAGCGCTGGAATCGTGGCCGCCTTTGTGGCATATTCCACAAACTTTGGTGGGTTGGGGTTGAGTAATATGACTTTGTATATATATATATATATATATATATATATATATATATATATATATATATATATAGAGTTAGAAATATATATACATATATATTACATATATATATTAAGTTATGCTATATATATATATATATATATATATATATATAAGGAAATATGGAATGCTGAAATGGAATTTTTTCCAATTCTGGTTTACTTTAATAGGTTTTCAGTCTTTGCTCACCATATATATATATATATATATATATATATATATATATATATATATATATATATATATATATATATATATATATATATATATATATAATATATATATATATATATATATATATATATATATATATATAAATTATATATGATCTGACTGTCGTCAGAGTTGGACGCATTGAAAACAGCTGGGAAGGATGAAATGAGAAGAACAAGAGAAGGGTTGGAAAGAGATTGAAGAGGATAAAAACTCTAGGAGAGCATGAATTCAAGCTATTTTATTATTTAGAAGTGGAGAAGAAATTTTATGAAACTGAATAACATTTAAAAAATATTTTATTGGGTCAAATATTTCTAAATTAAAATCAAAATTATAAATTAAGTCAAAATTAACATTTAAAAACTTAAGAAGGAGCTACAAAATTTTTTATCCAGGCCTTTTAATATGATTTTCATTAAAATAATCTGTAAAGGAAGAAAAATTTGAAAATTGTTCTTTTAAATTATTATTATGAATAACTGAACGCAATTTTAGACTACAAATAATTGAATCTACTTCTAGGTGATATTTGGTGGATATAGGATGTTTTCAACGCAGGCAAGGGAAGAATGATGATTGGAGGTTTCGACGCGGTCAGGACATATGAAGATCTTCTTCGCATGGTTATAGGGCGACAGGGCTAGCAACCCGATCCTTTCCTTTTGCTTGAATCACTCTTGGTCCAGCGTTGGGATCTTATGCGCCTAGAAACAAGATCCTCTGGAGGGCTCTAGAAGAACCAGTTTTGAGGCCTAATGGGAGAAGATGCTAGTTCTACTGAAAGGGCGAAAATCCTACCTGAGAGTGTTTAACTTGAGGACTGGCGTCAAAACCATTGCGCCGAGAAATGCCTTTCTGGAGTGTTCTGGAGTTTAAAGTTTCGGGCCAGAAGGAGAAAACGCTGGACCTACTGACAGGGCGAAAGCTCTTCCTGGGAGTTGTTATAGATTATATATATTAGCAAAGAGTATATATATATATATATATATATATATATATATATATATATATATATATATATATATATATATATATATATATATATATATATATATAGGGAAGGTAACCAATAAAGAAGAAAACTTCCTTTAGACTTTTTAAATAAACTTTATTTAGACAAAAGTTTACTATTAATATGTAGAACCTAAAAACCCCTGTATTAAAAACAAAACAAACAAAAATTTAAGTTTTTTTTTTAAGTAACTGCAAAGACGCTTACTTTCGCGTAGTCTACTTTTGGTACATTTTAGTTGTTGCCAGATTTTCTAATGGTTCACGAGAAAAGAGCGACTACTACACTTAGTAATATTTTTATGAATTATACGAAAAAGTTACTATTTTAAAACTATAGACTTTTGAAAGAAGTTTATTTTAAAAATAAAAAATTTTACATTTTTATTCATATTGAACCTATAGAATGTATTAGAAAAAAAAATGGAAAATTTTTTAAATTTTTTATAATTAACTTCTCAGTCTTAATTCTTCTCACCGCGGTTCTTTTTTGGTACCCTTTAGATCTTGCAACACTTTCTAATGGTTTCCGAGAAGAAAACAAATATTTATTGTTTAGAGCAATATTTTATTATTTCTTTGAAGGTAATGATTTGACAAGAATTCTTCTTATCGGAAAAAGTTCTCCACTTTCCCATTTGATTTGTCAATATTCTTTCTAACGGAAGAAATTTCATATAGAAATCTGGAATTTTTAATTTTTCTTCATCCGTTTTTTTTCTAATTTCTTTATTAACACGTGAATTTCTAATTATAAGTTTATAACGTTAAATGAAATCAAAGCAAAAATGTTTTTAATGCTTTGGTTTTCTGAACCACTCGCCTTTATCTTCGAAATATATTAAGTATGTTATTAAAGAACTGTTGAAATATAATTATAAAAATTACAAAATTGCGAAATATTATTTCAAGTTTTGAGTGCAACTTTTCGAAAGATTGCATATGTGTATATATATAAGGTTGCTATGTTATATATATATAGCATAGTATATATATATATATATATATATATATATATATATATAAGTATATGATGTTAAAATGATTTGAAACTTAATGGGAACCCCAAAATGGATACCCACAATCGATATATTAAATTTAGTGTTTGAATACTTCAAAGTTGCAGGTAGGACTATACATAACAGGGAGGGTCTCCGGAACCCCCCCGCTCTTTGGTATTTGGTGTCGCGTGGGGTTCCTCCGCCCCTCTTCTACGGGTATGGAAAACGTCCCCTCTGTTCCCGTCGGCTCGAGCCCCCTACATGGCCGTGTAAAATACTATATATATATATATATAGTTAGATATATATATATATATATATATATATATATATATATATATATATATAGTTTAGTTACCCTAAGAAAAACAATTTTCTCTCTATTCTATTCTAGCAACAAGATGGTACAAAAAAAAAAGTACCAAATAATTTGCAGAAAATGCTTGAACTTTCAAATTTTCAGTTTAGTCGCATTTCTGAATCATTGGAGAGGAAACGTTTTTTTTTTTTTTTTTTTTTTTTTTTTTTATTGTTAATTTTTTTTGAAATTTATTAAATATTTGTATTTATTTATAGAAGTAATATATACTGTATATTTTTTTTTTTTTTTTTTTTTTTTTTTTTAAATACATTGTTTTCACGTTCTACTTATATATAGGAAACTTTTGTTCTAAATAAAAGTTTTACAATAAACCTTATACTTTTCCTCCTTTGTGGTACCTTAGCTATATAGCATATATATATATATATATATAGCAGCAGCAGGTATATATATATATATATATATATATATATATATATATATATATATATATATATATATATATATATATATATATATATATATATATATATATATATAAAATATCTTTTTTTTTTTTTTTTTAATTATTTAATATTTATTTTATAATTATATTATCAGTTTGTGCTCTATTTACCAAACTTCCTAAAAAGTGGAAAATTCCCACTCAGAGTTGGTTAGTAATTGGTGGCATTTACTTCTATTCCGTTTAGAAATCTGTTAAGAGGATTTGCGAAGTAAATTTTGAATGTGAAACTACAAACTGTGATAAAATAACTTCACGGCAGAAGTAGGTTTAAATGCCGACAGATTAAACCTTAAATATATACGAAAAATAAAAAAATTAAGCAAAAATAAATCGCATAAAAAAGGTATGGTCTTAAATTCGTTAATTAATTACATATATTAGTAATATTCACAGTAGTTGTAATATTATTATCAGTATAGATAATTTTTTATCTATTTTAAATATGTCCTTTAAATTTTCTAAATAATAAAAACAATAACATTATAATATATATATATATATATATATATATATATATATATATATATATATATATATATATATATATATATATATATATATATATATATATATATATTGTAATGGGTCCGCTGCTACGGATGTTTCCATTTTCATTTTCCCCTTTGCAGATTGTGTGCTCATCTCAGGAGGCGATGATCGTGAATGTGATGGACATTAACGAAGGACATATCGGAACTGTGTTCTTCTGCAACCCTAAATTCATTCAAGTTTTGTACAAGCTAAGTGTAAATTGTCAATGTATATTCTATAGTTTAGAATATACATGGCAACATTTTATTTCCTTGTGACTTGTGACCACCTTTCCATTCCAGGTTAGGTCTTGGAAAAAAGATAAAATCTTGTAGTGGACATAAAAATTCTGCTAATTGATATTCTTAAGTCGTGTTAATTCTGAAGGACCCCAGCATTAGGGTGTGTGGATCTTTCTATTATATTTTGTCTGTTTGCCATATCGTTTTATTTATTGCTAATTTAATATTTAGCGTCCGATTTTCAAAACTGCGTTTTCCATAGGGGACCAAGGTAGGGACTAATCGTAGTCTAATTTGTAATCTAAAACGTAGAGAACTATATTAAAAAACGACCCCAGATATGTGTGAATGCTCGATTCAGATTAACTGTACGTGTGAAAAACGTAACAAAATTCCAGTCATTGAGCATAGATTTATCTACCTCCTGAAAAAGTACGGAATAGGAAAAATCAGTACTATAGATCAAAAGGAGACAAAAAAACTAAGCACTAGACTTGGAAGACGAAACTATACATTGAAAAGGCAGCCTTCCAAACCTGTTGAAGCTGAAATAAAATAAAATATATATTAAAGTGATGTAAATAGCAAACACCCTCATTGGTTGGATGGAGGGAAGGGTGTGGGTGGAACTCGAAGTGCAGCCACCTCCCCGTGGTGAGTTCTGGGTTGTTTAAATATTATCAAATATCGAAACAAGCAAAGAGCTACACAATTTATATGCAAGTTAACATTGGAACACAAACTGACCTCAGGTGATTATTTTCTTATTACATCAAAATCACTCAAAGTTGAATTTTCCTCCGATTTTTACTGAGCATGCGCGATCGGAAGATATTCTCTAAACGCAATTTATTATTATTATTATTATTATTATTATTATTATTATTATTATTATTAAACAGTACAATCTGCAAATATTTTTCAGTATAGCGATATAAAATATATATACCTATATTTTTTTTTTTAATTTTGTAAAAATCGGAAATTTTCAATTTTTTGAAATTTTTAGACGGTTTTCGCGATCGGAAGATAAAGTCCGATTTGAATTTTTTTTATTGTTTTTCTTGTATTCCCCCAATCGCAACTTTTCCGCACTATAGCGACTCGAAAATATCAATTTGACTTTTTTCGCTCCACCTAAATATATATATATATATATAAATATATGTTATATGTATATATATAGCGTGGCGTTGGTTATATATATATATATATATATATATATATACACACTTATATGAAATATATATAGCAATATATATATATATATATATATATATATATATATATATATATATATATAAAGATGAGCAGCAAAGAGCAGCAGCAGCAGCTTAGTGCTACAGTTATATATATATATACAGGTGTTATATATATACATATATATAATATTATTTGTAAGGTTTTATATGTTTATAAAGACAGAGTATATATATATATATATATATATATATATATATATATATATATATTACACCCTTATTGGCTCACCCAATTTAGTTTCATATTTTTCATATTAAGAAATTTTTTTAGTGCATACATTTTATCAAAAGCTATTGCATACATGCATATCTTGTTTGAACTTTCAAATTTTCAGTTGTCCCGTAATTCTTTACAATATTGGTAATACATTTTTTATACATTTGTAGAGATTAAAGACTGCACAGAAGATCGACGAGGAAACGTTCTCCGAGGTTTAGGGATATACCAACTAAGATGATTTAAAAAGAATCTTTAAACTCATACCATCTGAAGGGTTTGAAACAATCAATGAAGGACAACTAATGTTTGGAGATTTACCAACGAAGATGGTGGAAAAAGAATCTTTAAACCTATACCAATTGAAGGGGTTGAAACATCAATGAAGAACAAATGAGGTTTGGGGATATACCAACGAAGATGGTGGAAAGAGAATTTTTAAACTCATAAGAAAAGAAAGGCTTGAAACCGTCAATGAAGAACAACTGAGGTTTGGGGACATACCAACGAATCTTTAAACTCATCGACCGGCTGGAAGATCTAAGAAAAAGTAGATTGAATCAATAAAGGAAAAAAAATGTGAATTTTGTTCAAGAAAGAAAATAATAGAAGTGAGTGGCGGAGAATTTTAAAGGGGTATTTTTGTTGGCCTGGCTCGAAGAATGAACCCTTACTTGCAATGGCAAGATACCAACAATATTGTGGTTCCGTTGCGATGTTGAAAAGCCCTCGGGTGGATGTACCTATGACTGAGGGTTGGCCGAGCATAGAAATTTTACGCACCGGATCGGACTATAGGTGCGTTGACCAACCCTAGTATGAGGGGAAGGTATGGGGGCGTTTTTTTCGACTTAGTCATGATCTAAACTATTTTTGTTTGTTACGCACCCTACCATCTTCTGCGAAGTGAAATTAAGATATTTTAGTTTTCTGAAGAATTAAGTATGAAAATGGGAAAACCAATTCTAGAATTGATTGCGATACTGAGGAGAATCTTGTTTATTCTCAAGATTAAGCTGGACGTTTAACGACTTTTGCTGAAATCGAACAATATTTTCATGTGTCAGCTAAATCGGTATACAAAAACGGACAGGAGACAAATGATGATACCACATGCTTCCTAGAAATTAATGATTTAAGTCATATATAGGTTCTTGACTCTTAAAAGTTTTACATCCTGCGTGAATGGTAATAATCATGTCCAATTATCGTTCAAATATTAATTACCAATCTTTCAAAGTTGCAGTTTGACTTAAAAAAAAATAATGTAGGATAGTTTTGCTTTTATGTATCGAGCTATAAAAACTGAAGGATAAAAAAAATTTATCATTATACTCTATTACAAATGAGACAATGATGATGCCTACTATATACTAAAGTTAGTTTTTTTTCTTTAATTTATTGAATGGCTTATAATCTTTGCAAGTAATATATATATATATATATATATATATATATATATATATATATATATATATATATATATATATATATATATATATATATATATATATATATATATATATATATATATATAAACCGAATAAAGGTTTAGCTAATGCAAGAATGAATTCTGCAACAAAATAAAGCAATTGTAATGTATTTTATTGAGTCAACAACTTTGCAATCCATGGATGCGAATAGTTTAATGGCCGAATTGCACGTGCTTCTAAAATCCTCCTTTATTTGTTTTTATAATGCCTTAAAATAAATTGGAATTTAAAGTTTCAACGGCTTCCCTATATTCTATTAGCCATTTGACGCTACGGCAGTACATTCATTTTCGGAAAAAAGATCCAGAAAGAAAGCATTTAACTAATTTCAAAGTTGAGTGAATTTTTGGCACTCAATCTAACAATACTTAAATAAAAATAATGAATGAGAACCTGAGTTTTTTCGTTATTTCTTTCTTGGGTCAGTTTTAGCACTTCCATAGAACTTAAAATTTCGCAGATATAGGATATAAGTGACCATAAAATGTCATACGAATCTCTTGCAAAACTCTAATATAAGTATGGATTTGCACAAAAACTTTCCTTACTTCGCAGGAAGACCGACCATACCGTAAATGCAGTTTTACTTTCATTCAGCACATCATAACGTCCGACAAAAAGATTATTTCCAAGATTTCCTTTTTTCAAGGTTCCAAAACAAAAGTAATGCTGTTTTATGGAATTCTTTGTAAATTTCAAATGAAAAATAGTTTTAATTATTTTTACACAAATAAGAATGGTAGAAACTAGAAAGACTTCAACGTAGCTACCCATTTGTTTTCAAACGCAGGGCTCGTTCAGAAAGCTCGCGGTTTTATATTTTGTAATTAAATTTATAATATACTTTCAGCCTTCTAATTTATTGATTTTGTCTTCTCAGCAATATTTATAGTCATAATATGTATATTTAAAGTTTCTGGTTTTATGACCAAAAAAAAAATTACATCAACGAGAAACTGCACAAATCTGATCAAATATTGCGGGGCATTGCAGTTTAGAATTAGAAAAACAGACGAGTCTAAAAAAAACTTTACAATTAATTGTTGGTCTAAGGTTTTAATTAAAACGAATACAAAAAAATATTCAAGATATTCGATATAATTAATCGGCAGTTTACTGCGACGGAAATTTTTTTACATTAGTAATAGTTTTAAATTCAATTCACCGATAACAAACAAATAAGAAACGATTGAACCTAAAAGAATATCGGAAATAGATGCACAGTACAGTAATTAATTGGAAGCAAACTATTCTATTAATATTATGTAATCAGTGAAACTCAATTTCTCTACAAAACAAGTAGTAAACCTTAGCATAAATTTTCTATTTTTTCACAGAACGACAAACCAAGTCAAAATGGCGTCTAGTTGCTGCCGCTTACAAGTAGTTGTTCTTCAAGTTTCATCACATCGTACGTCTGGCAAATATTTTTTCACGTTTTCTTTTTAAAAATTTACAAAATATACTAAATTGGTATCCTAAATTTCTTAAGTTTGAGTTTGTTTGTTTTTTGTTTTTTTGTTTTTTAATTATATTTTTAAATTTTTATTTTTTACATAAAAAATTATTTGAATTTCTGCGATTAACAAACGATATATATATATATATATATATATATATATATATATATATATATATATATATATATATATATATATATATATATATATATATATATATATATATATATATATATATATATATATATATATATATAGGCACTTTCCTTAAAAGGATATTACATAAAAAACTATAGATATCGAAATATCGCTGAACACTAAATCGTCTAACTATGCACTGTGACGTGTTAACTTAAACCCAATAGAAGAAGAGGAAAAGTTGCCACATGTTGCTTTATTATATCATCGTTAATTTTTATATGTTAATTTTGTTTTAATTTTTTTTTTTTGCGGGGCTTCGAGCCGACGGAGGACAGAGGGTGGGACGAAGTCCCCCTGTCGTCCTCTGCTGAGGCCGAGAGACCCTGACTCCTTTCCATCTTTGCGATTTAATCTTGGGTATTCCTTTAGTTTAAAAAAACTTTTGTCAACCCTCACGCTCTATTGCCTTGAAAATAACCGAAAAAAAATCGATTACAATGTTCGTTCTTCAATACATATCGGTTAACATCCTTTAGATTGTTCCTATATATATATATATATATATATATATATATATATATATATATATATATATATATATATATATATATATATATATATATATATATATATATATATATTTAGTTTAAGCAATGATCGTTTATACAACATTTATAAGTTGTTGATTCCCTGTTGAAATATTTAGGTCACATGCTGGATGAAAAGTTAATAAAATATTTAATTTAATGTAATAATTTTTATTAACTTTTAACCTCTATTTGATTCCTTCATATTTCTCCAACAATGCCCTCCTACTTATATATATATATATATATATATATATATATATATATATATATATATATATATATAACTATTATATATATATATATATATATATATATATATATATATATATATATGCCAGACTATAGAAAGATACCTTCATGTAACTAGAAAACTACACGTGCTACACTAAAACAACTGACATTTTTGGAATCAGTGTACAATTTTATCTAAGAATTTTATTTTTTGAGTTGCTTTATAAGTGTTTTATTTTAAGTACAGGTTAACTATACGTGGTGTCACAACTAACAGGTTAAAAAACTAACAGAATACAGTCCATACAAAAAATTTCGAATTTGAAATACCAAGTTTCATTTGTCATTAATATCATTTCTCAGCAAATATTTTTGCTTCTAGATTTCTGCTACATGACATTGGGCCTATTCACATTGTGGAGTCTGAGTTCTTTGCCGAATTCCTGTCCTACCTGAACTCGGATTTCCACCTGCTCTCCAGAAGAAAAGTGATAAGGAATCTTAATGTCATATGCATAATAAGGAAGGCGGATTTAACCAACATTATCACTCACGTCAGAGCCCTAATCAAGGAGGAGGTGTACTCACTTAACGTCCGAGCAGGACGAAGCCAAGCCCAAGGAGAGAATAGCTCACATTCTCCCACCCGACCAGTTGCGAACCTGGGACCCTCGCTTTGTTGGGCGAGTGCTCTAACACTGAGCTATCGGGCGCTTTTTTATATAAATAAATAAATATATTTAAATATATATATATATATATATATATATATATATAAAAAATATATATATATATATATATATATATATATATATATATATATATATATATATATATATATACATAAATATATATACATAACCTAAATACATATACACATACACAACTATATATATACAAATATAAATATCACTACTATTATTAATACTATCACTATCATTATCACTACTATCACTATCACTGCACTATGATTTAATATTAATATTATTTCACACAATATTTCACAATATATTATTACTATTTACCACTATTCACTATATTAAAAATTTTCGTTAACTAATATTACTGTATTATTATTATTATCATTATCACCACAATCACTGTTATTACTATTAGTATGTTTGCTATATATATATTTCACTATATATTAATATTATTTACCACTATTCACCATATTAAAAATTATCAGTAACATTATTATTATTTATCATTATCACCAAAATCACTGTTATTACTATTAGTATGTTAAACGATATTTCACCACCATTCGTGGAAGATAAATGTGATAGGTAAGGTTTTCGGACCCTTGCTACCAGTGGAGTGGAAGAGAATTTGAAAATTTACTTCATATGACTCGACGATAGACTTGGGAAACGCAGCTCCACCTTCTGCAATTTAGTGTTTTAAATTTCTTCTTTATAATTTTATATTTGTATTTAATTATCCAAAATAGCCAAAAGAAATGATTTGAAAAGTTTTGCTGCTCCTCCAACCCAGATTACAAATGAAATAAATTTAAATGTTTAAAATTTTACATTTTTAAAATCCAAAATCGTAATTTTCTTTTTCCTTGAAATTTCTAGCCACCATGAATGCTTTCTTTTTCACTCTATTCTCTTAAAATATTCCAATAAAATGTTCAGTAGATTCCCAGATTTGACTTCATCTCTTCAATAAATCGCCTCTGACTATCCTTCTTCTTTCCAATCTCTCTCTCTTCTGGTCCCTCTGTATTTCGCCTCCCCTCTGGTTTCCACTGAGTCCACACTCGTTGACGGTCGAATCATATATATGCATAATAGGGAAGGCTGATTTAACCAACATTATCACAGTAAGGTCAGTTATGTGGCCACAACCGCAGATAGCTGGACTGGGAACAACAAACAGGAGTTTTCTGGGGATGACGGTTCACTGGATTAATTTGAATACTTTGAAGAGAGAGAAGGCTGTCCTTGCCTGTAGAGAGTTATCTGTTTCTCAGACCAGCACAGTCCTAGCCAACAATATTAAGGATTTTCATCAACAATTTGGCCTTGAGCATAAGGTCAGTAAAAATAAATATGAAATAATGTAGTGCTGAAAAAAAATTATAACTCCAAATTAATAAGGAAACGACTAAATTAAAAAAATTTGTCTGCATTACAACAGATAACATTGCAAATTTCTGTGCAGCCTTTCGGGTGGATGCTCATGAAGAAACGGGTAACGAAGAGGAAGAACAGGTACCGATTGCAGAAATAGTAGTTACGCGTGAATAGATGGAGCAAATTAGTGACACAGAGGTTCTGCAGACAAAACTCTCCAGCTAGAAAATCTGCTTGAAGAATACGATACACTTAGCCTAAATAAACATCGCCGTTGAATTTCCTACACATTTAACATCTTGGTTACTAAGGATGTTTCAAATGTTCCTCGCTGGTCCTCTGGTGCCAAGGATCCATTTAATAAGACACTTACCAAAGCACAGGAATTGTGGAATGCCCAAAACATAAAACTACAACTGCTGCGAGAATTAAGGAGTTGAGAACAAAACTAAAAACATCAAGTGTTACTCACTGGAACTCACTATACGATTCTATAAAAGACCTGCTTAAGAACCTTGATGGCAGCATCACACAAATCAACAACATTTGTATGAAGCAAAAGCCTTGTCTTCCGGTATTTAATAAAAATGAGAAGCAGAACAGTTGGACGTTTTGAACATGAGAGGCATTTCAGTTAAATCTCTATTAAGAATACTGAGCAATGAACAGAAATTCGATCGCGCTTTTGTCTGTACGGAACTCGGATAATAAGTCAGAGATAACCCCAATTCCACCTCCAGTATCATAACTGGTTATGAATCATGGGTTTAAGTTTTTTTACTTAAACTCTTCACCCTTCAGAAGACTTCCGCCTTCGCCTAATACATTCATCACAACAAAAAGATGAAGTACAAATGGAACATTTCCTTAGCGAAAAGTGAGTTAGTTTATATAAGTCCGAGGTGTTACCTCAAAGTTCGGGGAATATGAACAGCTCGCGCGAAATGGATGTAGTATGTCCTTCTATCTCTAGATGTGGCGAGTAGTATGACTTGAATATCAGTGTAAGGGTAATTGTAAGGGTAAGTTCCATCGATTTGGATTTTTTTTCAACCGATATAACAGAATTTAACAAGCAAATAATTTGCATTAAATTTAGCTTTAAACCTAAAAGAACTTTTGCAGAAATCCATCGCATGCTACAGGAAGCCTTTAGAGATAATGTCATGAGCCTATATAGCCTATAACAAATTAAAAACCTATTTTTGGTACAAAAGCTTCAAGGACGAACCTTCAGCTGTTGATCAACGATGAGCGTTCCGGAAGACCTTCAACAAAAACAACGCCGAATATCATAAGATTTGGCGAGGCTATCCTTGCATATCGTAGGCGAACTATCCACGAGATGGTAGAACAGTTGGACGTTTTGAACATGAGACGCATTTCAGTGAAATCTCTATTAAGAATGCTGATCAATGAAGAGAAATTCGATCGCGTTTTCTTCTGTACGGAACTCGGATAATAAGTAAGAGATAACCCCAATTCCATCTCCAATATCATAACTGGTTATGAATCATGGGTTTAAGTTTTTTACCTAAACTCTTTACCCTTCAGAAGACTTCCGCCTTCGCCTCCTACATTCATCACAACAAAAAAATGAAGTACAAATGGAACATTTCCTAAGCGAAAAGTGAGTTTAATTTAAGTTTATATAAGTACGAGGTGCTACCTCAAAGTTCGGGGAATATGAACAGCACGCGCAAATTGGATGTAGTATGCCCTTCTACCTTTAGATGTGGCAAGTAGTATAGTATGCTTTGTGAATCAGTGTACTAACAGGCAAGCAGGTGAAAGGAAGAGTTTTTTTTTCAACCGTTATAACAGGATTTAACAAGCCAATTATTTGCGTTAAATTTAGCTACAAACCTAAAAGAACTTCTTGTCGGGGTCTCTCGGCTTCTAGGTGGACGACCTGCAGAAACCCATCGCATGTTACAGGAAGCCTTTGGAGATAATTTCATGAGCCTATATAGCCTACAACAAATTGAAAAAAAAAACTATTTTTGATACAAACGCTTCAAGAACGAACGTACAGCTGTCGATCAACGATGAGCGTTCCGGAAGACTGTCAACAAAAACAATGCCGGAAATCAAAGATTTGGCGCGGCTATCCTTGCATATCGTAGGCGAACTATCCACGATGATTGTGGGATGGTAGGAAAGTTGGACGTTTTGAACATGAGAGGCATTTCAGTGAAATCTCTATTAAGAATGCTGAGCAATGAACAGAAATTCGATCGCGCTTTTATCTGCACGGAACTCGGATAATAAGTAAGAGATAACCCCAATTCCATCTCCAATATCATAACTGGTTATGAATCATGGGTTTAAGTTTTTTTACTTAAAATCTTCACCCTTCAGAAGACTTCCGCCTTCCTTCGCCTAACATTCATCACAACAAAAAGATGAAGTACAAATGGAACATTTCCTAAGCGAAAAGTGAATTTAAATTAAGTTTATATAAGTACAAGGTGCTACCTCAAAGTTCGCGG
>JABUQX010131055.1:70000-72534 GCA_015478945.1 Trachelipus rathkii | reverse complement strand
TCATATATTATATCAATCATTACATTACTCTATAATATATATTATAATATATAACATTAGTTATATATATATATAGTTAGATATATATATCACAGGGTTACTATATATATATATATATAAGGATATTGACTTATATGTCATACACACAGAGTATTATATATATATTTATATTGAATATATGAGAGATTGAATATATCACATATAGATGCTAATAAATAAGTATATATATTATCAATAATTATATATATACTATATCCACGTATATATGATAAAGAGTAATATTTTAAATATAAATTATATACATTTCATCTTATATTTTCCTGTTCTTGACGGATACTTCTCTCTTTTATTCAGCGAGACATATTATTATATAATGTTTAATTACTCACAGCAACACAGGTAAAGTAGGGAGAAAGCATATTGAACGGGTCACATGAATCATATCATTTTTTATCTTTTTAAGATTTAGACGTAATCTGAAGCGCCAAAAAATATTTCGTGGACAACTGACCTATCATTTCCCACCAAGGGGGTAATATAATATATATATATATAATATATATATATACCTTACTATTAATTATACGTTATATTATTATAATATTATGATTTTCACAGCAATATAATTATATTATTTAGATAGTAATTTATATCTTATTATAGATCAAGTATTATATATATATATATAATATATATTTTAATAATATATATTTATGGCAATATTTTTATTCGTTTGCAAGCTTGAAGAAGTTGGTTGAGTCCTCAGAGTTGTAAACAGAGTACTGTTTAATCGTTTGAACCTCCATAACTTTCTCTTGCAGGATTCTCAAGACAATTAATTCGGCTAGATTTCCTGGTTGCTTTTTAAGAGTTCTTCGCAAACATTTTCGGATACTTTAAAGTTAGTCCTTAATCACACTCTGTTTTCAACATTGGAAGTCTTGAGGATGTTGGTAAAGCTGAGAGTTCGTTATTTTTTAAATTTTTAAAACGGATAAAGTGATATGAAATGTTTTTCACAATAAAACTCTACTACCGAACACATCTTAAGTCTTCGCATACTCCCATCACACCAAATTTAATTATTTTTTGAGGGAACTTAAAAATTGTAGCATTGTTAGTCTGGGTGAGGTAACTGGAAGTGTCACAAGACTAACCGACGATATGTATCTCGACTAGAAATCTCTGTTTCTCTCTCTTGAAGGGGTTGTAATGTGGGTTTCCATTAAATGAATGTAAACGTTTACATTTAGTTACCTAACTATTTTAACTTTAAAGCAATGGACCAAGAGTATACTTATATATATATATATATCACTATATATATTATATACTTTATATATATAATATATATATATATACTACATATATATATATATATCTAATATAATATATATAGTCATCAGAATTATATATAATTTTCGAGGTAATATACTTTCTAACTTTATTTATATAAGCAAACCACGGACTTGATCCCGCAATGTTTCCCATGCTTCAAAGTCGACTACCTTAAAACATTACGTGTTGCCAAAAAACCACATTAAAACGGATTTTTTTTTAAGACGAAGAGTCAAACCGCATGTGTGAACGGTGGTAATTTTTGTTTCTCCGAATGCTCGGTTATTACGGATTTTGTATACCTAATACACAGTTTTCATCGGTTTGTGTGTAAAGTAATCACAACAAAAGGAAATTCATCTTTGAGCAAGAGTTTGCCCGAATATCGAATGTGTGTAGACCGCCTTTATTATTAAAGATAAAAATATGATAATCGTGATCGTGTAACGGCCGGATATAATTTATATAAAAAAAAGAACGCCCCCATCAAACATCGAGGATACAATGTTTTGATATATCTTGTTACAGTTCGAACCGTCTTTTCCTTGTCATTGTGCGGCAAGACTTCGCGGAAGGGAAGTCTTGTGTTTCACTTAGAACCCACACAGGTGGAGAGGCCGTACCGTGTCCAGATTGCGACTACAGGCCACAGATACGTCCAATTTCTGAGCGCAGGCATTCCAAACGGCATTCCGTGGGGCAAGAGCCGGACCTATGCTTACACCTATTACAAGTTTTTTTTTTTTTTAAATAAGGATCTATTAGTGTTCCTCTTTGTACTAGTCACCGTCCACCTATTAATATATATATCTATTTATAATATATATTATATATATATAATATATATATATATATATATATATATATATATATATATATAGTATATATATATTTTATATATATATATATATATATATATATATTATAATATATATATATAATTAATATATATATATATAAATTATATATATATATATAATATATAAAGTTAATTACTGACAAAAAACATTATTTTTGGAAACCAAAATTTATTTGAAAGACCAAAAATAAGAATCTATTGTCCCTCAAATTACAATCTATATATTCAATAAATTGTCCATATTTATTTAAATTAATAATAATAATAATAATAATAATAATAATAAAAGCAATCTCTTTATACATACTCTGAAATATTTGTTTTTAATATTCACAGG
>JABUQX010131055.1:45000-50000 GCA_015478945.1 Trachelipus rathkii | reverse complement strand
GTCGTCATAGAAACATCATTAAAAAACTTGCTGGTAACGTAAGAAAGCTTAAAAATAAAAAGAAGCTATTACAGAAAGGCGGAGGTGTGTTCCTACCTTTACTCTTTTCCGTTATAGCCCCTTTGATAACTAAGTGGCTTGCTCAATGATGAAGAAGGTAGTGGTTTTACCCTACAGCGATTATGAGAAGATGAAATATAACACAGGAACCCTACCACAACAACAACAACAACAACAACAACAACAACAACAACAACAACAACAACAACAAACAACAACAACAACAACAACAACAACAACAACAACAACAACAACAACAACAACAACAACAACAACAACAACAACAACAACAACAACAACAACAACAACAACAGCACCAGCAACAGCACCAGCAACAGCACCAGCAACAACAACAACAACATCAACAACAACAACAACAACAACAACAACAACAACAACAACAGTTCGAACAACAGATCGGGTATAACCCTTATCAGCAGTTGCTCCAACAGCAACCTTTGAGTTTATATGATCCGCAAGTTGAGCAGATAAATAATTACGAGAAGGAATTGTATCGAATATTAAACTCTGATGTTAACATTCATGAAAAAAGAATCCTATATCAAAATGCTATACAAAAATTAGTAGATCTAAAAGCTTTATTAAATTCACCTAAGGAAGATTCAGCTCTAGCAACAGATACTAAGATTGAAGTGAAGAGAGAAGATAATTTTAAACATGTACTCAAGGAAAGCTTACCAATGAGAAGTAAGAAAACGGGTTTAGCTCTATATAATATTTTAAAAGATCAGATTACATGGAATGAACTCGGTCAAATCATTATTGATGGAGAAACAATAGCTGGTTCGAATATTGTTGACTTGATATCCGATCTCTCGCGTGATTGGAAGAAGGCTCCTGTAACAGGCTGGAATAGGATCAAACAAGAACTTCAGACTATTAATTTTCCGAGAACTTTAATCCAGAATAAACAAAGATTAGTGGATCTGGATAATATTCCAATGTCTCCTAGACCAGATGCGAGTCCTTCTGGTACTTCTTTCGCATCGGACAGATTTAAGTTGCTAAGTAGAAACACATTACGTTCAAGTGTAGGAAGAATAAGAAAAAAACCATCCCTCGCTTCAAAATGGATTAGTTCCTAATTATTTATTGTGCTTTTTTATATGATTGTATTGTTTGTAATTTAAAATAATGTATATAAGCTATGTTATTTTTCTGTATACATCTGCTATGTTTTTAGACTTGTAATTTAAAATAGTTAATATTATTTTGTAGTTAAAATATATATACATTTGGTTTTTATATCACCTTTCAGTATAAATGAATATAATTTTTATTGTTAATGTCATTGTGAGTCATGGAGGCTAAGGAGGCGGTCGATAAATATTACTTTGATGTGAAACAGCCATACAGTTACGGTGGTTTTTCAAGGTTCGCTTCAAAGTTTCCTCAAATTAATAAAAAAGAATTGAAAAAATATTTAGAAGGTGAGGATGCTTTTACCCTACATAAACCTATACGAAAAAAATTTCCTACACGGAAAACCATAGCCTCGCATTTAGATAATGTCTGGCAGTTAGATTTGACAGATATGATAAAATATAAATCTTACAATGAGGGGTATCAATATATTCTTTTTGTGATAGATGTATATTCCAGATACTTATGGTTAAGGGCTTTAAAAGATAAAAAATCAAAGACTGTTGCTACAGCAGTCAGAGAAATTATAAATAAGGATAACAGATATCCCAAAATGATATGGACAGATAAAGGTTCAGAATTTTTAGGTAAGGAGTTTCAAGAAATAATTACTGAGTATGACATAGGGTACTACAACACATTTTCAGTTAATAAAGCTGCGATAGTTGAAAGAGTACAAAGAACTATAAAAGAAAGAATGCATAGGTATTTCACGAAGATGAATACATTTAAATATTTCGATATACTACAAGACCTGGCTTACTCCTATAATCGATCTTATCATAGAACACTTAAGAATACCCCTGTAGAGATGGTGAAGACAAAACCTTCTGTACCTATAGACACAAAGGGAAAAATAAAAGATAACACGGGTATTAAAGTAGGAGATTATGTGAGAGTATCCAGGACTGATGAAAATTTCAGAAAAGGGTATGAAGCTGGATGGTCGAGAGAAGTTTTTAAAGTAGATACCATCAGAGAATTCCCTAGAGACAGGTTAAAATTATACTATCTTGAGGATTTAGACGGTGAAAAATAAAAGGAGGATTCTATAAACAAGAAATACAGAAAATACGGTTTGATCCTAAGAGTCATGAGTATAAAATAGAAAAAATATTAGGATCTAAAGGGAAAGGTAAAAATAAACAGTATCTTGTCAAATGGGTAGGTTACCCAGTGAAGTTTAACAGTTATATAAATGCCAGTGAAATTAAGAAACATTGATCAGTTTACACTGTGAACATGGAGAGTGAAGATCATTTCTATTTAACGTTGCCTTCATCGGCTTCTATGGACTTATATCCGGAAAATAAAATATCAGACTTTACTACAGAGTTATTGAGTCCTATAAAACTCGAGCGAGAAATGTACGAAGTTGGGTTATGTGAAATGATACTGGATGCGCGTGTAGAGAATATGCCTGAATCACATACGGCATTTGTAATATTTAGAAGTGTTGAGAATGTTAAAAACGTATTAAAAATTAACACAGATATGAGAGCCGATAGAGAATATTTCTTTGAAAGATATTTAATAAACAGAGGTCTCTATAAATCTCTTACCGATGTGTTCGTAGATTTGAACAAGCAATTTAAATCAAGTCGTATATGTAAAGATTTAGTATTTCTAGTTAATAAAACATTCAACGAGGACAACGTGTTAATCACCTTAAAATCTCAAACTCATGTAAACCTGAAAGATAGAAGTTTATTTATTTTCCATACTTCAGACTGGTTTCGTAAATGTACTTACTTACGTGATGATACAATATTGAGAATTAACGATATCAAAGAGCCTCTAAATGAATTAATACATTATATCCCCACTATGGAAGAGTATTTAGATAAGCTTGTAGCAAAAAGCAACACCGATGATTCATTACATTTTGTATGTGACCCTTCAAAGATGTTACACGACCCGGGTGTAGCGTATGTTTACAGCGACATTGTAGAACCCCAGTATGTTGGAAACACTAAGGCTCAGTTACTAAGAGTGATACATTTTCCTAAAGATTACAGAGTTATAAGTTTTCCTAGTGTACACTATATACCTCTGAATAATGCTCAATTTAGAACCGTAAGAGTGTATATAAGAGATGTCGAAGGGAACCCTTACCCATTCACATATGGTACAGCTGTGTGTAAAGTGCATATACGGAAGAAGCTCCGATAGTGTAAAGAGTCTAGCTCGTAAATAGGTGTATGTAAAATTGAAAAACAGTAAGCCTGAACATCATTTCTATTTAACACTGCCCTCATCGGCCTCTATGGATCTACATCCTGCTAATAAAATATCAGACTATACAACCCAATTATTGAATCCTATAACTTTTGATCGAGAAATGTATGAAGCAGGATTAAGTGAAATAATTCTTGACGCATCTGTTGAGAATATATTAGAGTCCCCCTCGGCATTTATAATATTTAGAAGCGTTGAATATGTTAAAAATGTATTAAAAATTAAAGCTAATACTGACATTATCGAACATGATGAAAAAGAATATTTCTATGAAAAATATTTCATAAGTCGGGGTCTTTACAAATCGGTTACTGATGTGTTCATGGCCTTAAACAAAAAATTTGAAACAAGTCTGCTATGTAAAGATTTAGTGTTTCTTGTTAATAAATCCGTTAACGAAGATAACGTGTTAATCACCTTAAAATCTCAAACTCATGTGAACCTGAAAGATAGAAGTTTATTTATTTTCCATTCTTCAGCCTGGTTTCGTAAATGTAATTACTCACATGCAGACTCAATATTGAGAAATAATATCAAACCATCTCTAAAGGATCTAATACGTTATATACCAACGATGGAAGAGTATGTCTCAAAAAATGACACCGAGAGTTCATTACATTTTGTATGCATGCCTTCTAAGATGTTTCAAGATCCTGGTATGGCCTATGTTTATACAGATATTATAGACCATCAGTATGTAGGGAATACTAAAGCCTCTTTGTTAAGAGTAGTTCATTTTCCTAAAGGTAATAGAGTTATAAGCTTTCCTAATGTTCACTACTTACCGTTGAGTAAGACCCAATTGAGTTCGATTCGTATTTATATAAGAGACGTTGAAGGTAATCCATACCCATTCACAGTTGGGACAGCAGTGTGTAAAGTACACATAAGAAGGAAGCTCCGTTAAATAATAATAATAATGGAAAGAGAACGAGTCTTCAGGGGTTCAAGAATGCAGAGGGGATATGGTTTAGGTGGATTTTTTGCTTCATTGTTCAGACGTGCTATCCCTTTGTTTAAATCAGGAGGTAAATACATTGCTAAAAAAGCAGCGAGGACTGGTATATACTATCCAGGATATTATGGGAGGTGTCGACCCTCGAACAGCTGTAAAACGTCGACTAGCCGATGCTTCTGATGAAATGTTAGATGATGTTAAACGGAAAATACGGCGTAAGATGACTGGTCAAGGTGTAGGTCGCCGTAAAAAACCTATAAAGAGGAATAGGAAAGGTCCACTAAAGAAAAAGTGTATTGATGTGTTTGCCCTTTAATAACGATGATGAACGGCAACTATTTTACATAAACAGTGACAACCTGTAACTATTTTGTATATAAGAAATGTTTAAACAAATCTCTCCTCATTATACGTCCGGTGATTGTACCAGCAAGATGCATTTCCTCCATCCCTCCAGCCCTGACTGTTGTAAGAGTGAATTGGATCTCTTCTCTGTGAACCCTACACAGATTAGTGTGAGTGAATCCAACTTTATTAGTATTAATCCCGTTCACGCAATCACAAATACAGATGTACCTCT
>JABUQX010131055.1:35000-37500 GCA_015478945.1 Trachelipus rathkii | reverse complement strand
CAAAGCATTATTGAAGGGCTATTGTTTCCGAGGGTTAGAATGAGAGCAGTAATAGTAAATCTTAATTATATTATATATATATATATATATATATATATATCTAAATATTTTTGTAGTAAATTATATATATATATATTATATATGATATATATATAATATATATATATATATATATATATATATATATATATATTTATATTATATAATATATATATATATATATATATATATATAATATATTATATAATAATATATTATATATATATATATATATATATTAAATATATATATATATATATATATATATATATATATAGATATATATATAATATATATATATTAATATATATATATATATATTATATATATAGCCTATAAGGAATTATAGGGGAATTGATTTTACTGAGTGTTAGTAGGGAAGATATATGCTGGTTATTTTGGTCGAAAAGAGTACGTATCGAGTGAACTGAAAGTACTGATTTGTAAAAGAACAAGGTGCGTTTTTATTAGAAGTGGTTTAGTACGAGGACGTGTTGGATCAAAATCTTTACTTGAAACAAATGGTTGATAAAATGAGAGATAAGAAAGAATAAATTGTATTTAGGTTTTTATGGATTATTTCAAAAGGCGATGAATAGGTATGATAGGATTAATAGGAAAGCTATATGGCAGGTGTTAGTGATATTGGTTTGTAGTGTTATGCTTCTGAATGGAATCAAAGTAGTATGGGACGATGGTTAGCTGTTTAAGAAAAATGGAGTTGAAAAATGATTTGCGTTGAAAAATTAAATAGCGGAGGAGAGGCAGGACGTGTTATCGTCTCCTTGCGTTATTCCATTTGTATATTGGATGGGTTATGGAAAGAATTAGAGGCGGGTCGACGAGTGCAGGGAGGAAGGTGTTAGATAGAATGATGGTGAATGGATAGAGTGGAGGTGCGCCCCTACCATATTAAATGCGCGATGATTTGGTTCTGATGTTTGCCAAAATCTGAGAGGAGTTGAAGAGGATGATAGAAGAAGAGAAATTTGGTTAGGTTGTCAAAAGAGGACGTTGGAAAATAAACGTAGATAAGATAAGGTTTGATTGTGAGTGTGGGCAGCGAATCCTTAGCGTGTTGAAGTTATGTTCAGATGAGAGCAGCTAGAAGAAAGTGTCTTGAGTTTAAATATTTAAGATATATGTTGGATGAAAAGGGAACGGATGAGTGTGTAGTGCAGTGTGTAGGAGTAAAAATGTGAATGGCAGGAAGGTGGTCGATGCAATTAAATTCTTTGGTGGCATATGTTAAAGGAATTAAGTCTTGAGTGCGCTGGGTCTGCATGAGGGTATGTTGTTACCTGTGATAATGTATAATAGTGAGATTATGGTCTTTGAAATAAACAGTATATATCTAAGGTTCAAAGTGTTCAGATGGACAAATCTTAGAAGGGCGTGTTAGGGTAGAAGAAGAATTGAATAAAAATGAGGAATGAAGAATTACGAGAGTTGTGTGGTGTGAAGAAAGGCGTAAATGAAAAAATAAATGAAAGTACGTTGAGATGTTTAGTCATGGTTGGATGAGTGTGTAGTGCAGTGTGTAGTATTAAAAATGTGAATGGCAGGAAGGTGGCTGGTGGCAATTAAATTCTTGGTGGATGTAAAGGGATTACGTCTGAAGTGCGCTAGGGTCTTACATGAGGGTATATTGTTCCCTGTGTTAATGTATAATAGTGAGACTATGGTCTGAAATAACAGGTATAGATCTAAGGTACGAAGTGTTCAGATGGACAATCTTAGGGGCGTGTTAGGTGTGAGAAGAATCGATAAAATGAGGAATGAACGTATTAGAGAGTTGTGTGGTGTTAAGAAAGGCGTAAATGAAAAAATAACTGAAAGTACGTTGAGATGTTTGGTCATGTGGAAAAGATTAATGATAGTCGGTTGGTAAAGCGGATGTATAGGGGTTAGTGTGTTGGGAATCGACCGGCTGGGAGACCGAAGGAAAAATGGATTTAGTCAGTAGAGGAATGCTAGGAGGAGATAGATGTGAGTTTGGCGGAGGCGAGTAGAAAGATGCTTAATTTGAGTGAATGGTGGGGTTTTGTCAAGGGGCATGGTTGTGGCCCACCTAGGCCAAGGGATGAACCCTACATTGAAGAGTTGCCATAGTGAGGGTTCGTCGTGGTCCCGTAAAGCTCTAGGGTGGATTTTCTGACTGGGTGGGGGGGGGGGAGTTCTCACTAAGAGGTATAAAGGAGGCGTTAAGGCTGGGCTTTCTTTTACGACTTGAGTCATATTCTTTTACTACATTTTCTGTTTCCTCTTGGTATGTTACCGCACCTTACCCCTAGTCTTGGGGAGAGAAGGTGGGTGATGATATATAACTTTATTATATAATATATATATATTATATATATATATATAATAATATATAGATATTATTAATATATATATATAATTTATATTATATTACTTGGTATGGTTTTCTTTCGCTTTAATTAGACTGCTGATAATAATA
>JABUQX010131055.1:27500-30000 GCA_015478945.1 Trachelipus rathkii | reverse complement strand
TTAGGCCAAGGATGTTTATATTGTCAACAGGAGAGACGAAGAGAAACCGTCGAAAGGAATAGGAAAGTTGGTGGTTTAGAGAGGGAGATTTGTAGAAGGTTGAGTTTTTAAAGAATTAAATTTCACAAATGGTTAAGACGACCCCACCCGGAAAATCTCTTTCCAGATCTGCGAGAATAGAATCGGAAGATTAAGACGACGAGGCAATTACTAGAAGTAAAGAAGGAGGCAGAATTTGAAATGAGTTGAGAATGAAGGGTCGAGCTCATCGGCCATACGAGTGGATAGAAGTTAGCATGTGCAGGTGAGAAGGATCATTATGAAAAAGGTAAGAATAAAAGTAGGACGATAAGACAGGAACCCTGAGGAACACCACAATTGACAGAAAAGAAGAATAAGTCGCCCCATCAACAACAGCCGATATTGAGCGATTTGAAGGAAAACTAGACATAAGTAAGCAAAGAGAAGGAGGAAACCCAAAGGAGGGGGAGCTTGAAAATTAGCGACGCATGATGTACTCGGTCAAATGCTTTGGATATGTCAAGCTCCACCACGCAAGTCTCCCCATAGTTCCTAAGGGAGGGAAAAACATAAATCAGGTAAGATGAGGAAAGTGTATATCGCCAGTAGAACCTCGAAGCGCCGGAAGCCGTACTGGCCGATCGGAAA
Source organism: Trachelipus rathkii (assembly GCA_015478945.1). Lineage (NCBI taxonomy): Eukaryota > Metazoa > Arthropoda > Malacostraca > Isopoda > Trachelipodidae > Trachelipus > Trachelipus rathkii. The sequence continues at coordinate 29,331 of JABUQX010131055.1, read as the reverse complement.
GAAGTGAATGAGCATTCCAGATTGGTCTAAGAAATGAGAGTGAGAAGGGTTTCAAAAGATCCTTAGATAGAATTACAGGTTGAGAGCTATAGGGCGAAGAGAAGGATCAGAAGCGCGGCTTTCCTTTTTTTCGGAAATCGGTTGGACATGTGCGTGCTTCCAAACACTGACGGTAAAGTGTTAGTATTGAGACATACAGAGTATAGTTGAACGAGGGGAGAAGGGGCCATCACGGAAGCACACTTCCTCAAAACACGGGGAGGAACGCCATCTGGGTCACCTGCCTTATTAACGTTCATAAATTTCAGGAGCCCATGCGCCCGATCAAATGTAATCACAGGCAAAGCCATAGGTCACCTGAGAAGAGAAGGAGTGAGGAGAAGGAATGCCATAATCGTCCTAGGGTTGAGTTAGAGGAAAAGAGGAGCGAAGAAGAGATTGGCCTTTTCAGTTGGGAGAAATTTAGCAACAGAACCAATCAGAACGAATAAGAGGGGAAAGGCAATTTACAGAAGTTGTTAGAGATTTTTTTTGGCAAGAGGCAGAAAGATTTGTCAGTAGGGGAACCCAGGGAGGTTAGCGCACTTTCGTTTGAGAAAGTCCGCTTTGCTCGTCAAAGAGTATCCCCTGCAACGATTTCTAGCTGAATGAAAATTAGCAAGAGTGATAGGAGAACGAGAATTTTTCCACTCCCGATACGCACTGTCTCTAGCCTGAATGGCAAGAGAACAAGTAACGATCGAACCATGATTATGAGGAGAGAAAGATTTAGTCGAAGAGAATGAACCTGCTCATCCCCTTAGTGATTACAGCTCCCACCTTATCGGCAGAAGCTGAAGCGTCACCCAGAGTCAAAGCAGTCATTCCAATTATTAGTAAAAAGCCTACAGTTAAATAGGCAATTAGCGTAGAAGCGACGCAAGGCCCCAATCGGCCCAAAAAAATTTTTTAAAAAAAAAAAGTAGGCAGGATGGAGCTGTTGGAGAGAAACTATTAAAATTAAGAGATATAAGGTTGTGGTCAGATTTACCAATAGGAGCGAAGGTGGTGTATTTATAGAGAGAAAGACTAGTGGTGAAACATAGGTCAAGTGTCTTCAAGAATTGGTTAGGACGATCCGGAACGTGTGTGGGTTCTTTAATTACTTGCTCCAGATCGATTTGAGAATACTAAATGATTCGGCCTCCTCCCTACCTAAATCAGTATGAGAGAGGACCCCAACCATCCAGTGTTGTGTACATTGAAATCCCCTACATAGGGGACCTCAGTATTTGGATGAGAAAATATAACAGTCTCGTGGAGAAGTATTAAGATATTCAAAAAAGGCGTGGAAATCTGTTCTGTTAGGAGAACAGAAGCACAAGTTTATTGTAGTAGAAGGAAGAAAGATTTTTAAGCCACAGAATGTCGAAGTTAGAGATTCGAGCATTCTCGAGAGTGTTATAGCAGTGTTTTAATGTTTACATAGGGCACATACTCCACCCTTTTTAGACGGGAATTATTGAAAATAAGTTATAGTTTGGATACAATTAACGAGGTTAGAGGATGGCAATTCTTAGCCTTTGTGTCTCAGGTACAAGAGCAAAAGTTTAGGGTTAGAGTTAGAAGAGGTGCGTATTGTACGGATGCAAAGTTAGATATTAAGCCCGCGCGATGTTAAGTAAAATGTCTTTATAGAAAGCCCGCGCCCGCGCAAACCGCCCATCACACATGCACCAACAACCACACTAAAACAAAACCACAAACAAAAAAAAAACAGACAAAAAAAAAAAACAGGTTAAAATTATTCACAACACTAAAAAAAAAACGAAATGTTAAAACGATAAAACTA
>JABUQX010131055.1:0-20000 GCA_015478945.1 Trachelipus rathkii | reverse complement strand
TAAAAATTGGAGGGGTGTTATATGTTGACGTAATCTCATCATAGACGTGATTATGTACCCCTTGGGTCCCCTCTGAAGGGGGAATCCCCACCCCTTAAAAAATTAAAATGATCATAGAAAGAATGAAACTCGGTATAGAGGTAAAGAAGGAGAAAGGAGTCTGAATCTATTAGGAGTTTGAGTTGAACAATGGGAGCCAGTCGCTGGCTGCCAGTAGCGGTCCTGGGATAGTAACATTTGGATAATAATACAGAATATTGGTGTGTAACGAAATATGTTCAATAAGGACATAGATCTCAAACTTATGGGTGTTTTAGCCTATCTTTCTCTCTATGCATTTGCTGCGGCGTCGACGACAACCTGGATGCACGGGCGTGGTGCGTGCCCTGCAGGTCGACGGTGGCCCGACGCCGGATTAGAAAAAATTTACGTTTTTACGATACCCTAGAGCAGCTTAAATCAGTAAATCCATACACTTCCCTCCTCCTAGCCCCTCCCTCCCCTTCTGTCCATCCGATATCTATTGATCTATTGATCTATTGATTCAAGTCGATTTTTTATTAAAATTGCTATGTTTTGACATACCCTTAAATCAGTAATATCAGTAAGATCAAACAACCTCTCACCACTCCCCCTCGCCCCCTGCCCTGAACCTTCGCAGCTATGATCTTATTGATTCATGTCATATCTTTTCTTTAGTATAAATTAAAGTTCTTGGGATAACAAGCGGGAAAACGAAAAACACAGTCTTTTATTTTAAAGCCTCTTTATAACATAGTGCAAACTACATAATTTGGTTAACAGTATACAATTTTTAAGCATCACATAGTATTACAACGTTTATTAAAAGAAACATTATTTAAAAAACAGATAATGATAACAGTTACCCCCACATAACATTAGACCAAACTGATAGGGTTGTACAGGAACAACAATAAGGTCTTAACATATGACATTATTATATTTTAAAAAAGTTTTACATAATGCATTACGAAACATAAAGACGTCTACAATGCAGGAGACGTCAAGGAAATTATCACGTATTTTCTAATTCTATAACACAGCTATCCAAGGGTTCCATGCTTGAAAACATCCCGGGGAGAAGTGTCTGAAGATAAGACCATGAGTCAGTATTCCAATTCACAGAACAGAGTTCACTACATGCGAATACATCTAAAAATCTTCGTCCGTTTTCCGAAGGCGTTTATATTTACTTCTTCATTCAATGCATAAATATTCATCAGATTATATTTCGCCTCACTCTGTCACTCGATACTTGAGGAGTGTTCCAGATACACCGAATAGATTGAGTATGTCAAACTTTGTCCAAAATTTGAGACTCAATCCTAAAGTCCCTTTTCGTAAGTTTAGGATATGAGATGATGAAGCTTACAAGCTGACAACCGACTCAGCAGTGGAGATCGTAATGCATATAATTACTGTTTTCAGCATAATTCTTGAGATCAACACCTGTACCGTTATCCCTGCAAAGATACAGTATTGCAAATAAATCGTAAAAAAGGACGTGAGCGATGAGAATGTGAGTTTTCATATATCATCTCATAATCACGACCGTATGGCTTGACCATTCACATGTAAACTGATCCCTCTAAGTCCCAAATGGGTAAATTTCAAAGGCAGACTTTCCAAGTTGTCCAGAATCAGCATCGGTGTTCTTGACCAATTCCTATATACACCTCTAACGGTAGAGCTCCCATTGACGATGTTAGGTATATTAATGCTCGATAAACCCTTGGGTAAGTTAAAATTTTAGTCTCAATTTCTTGATTGTATTATTTCGCTCTGTATCCGGTCAAAAGGAATTTCTCTATTCCGATATGTTAATGGTGAGATAATTTCATCTTACGTACATAAAGATATGCGTCCAGTAATTTTAAAGACTAGGCTTTGGGTGCCGTGCTAAAAGAGCGCTTTCTAACAAGAGCAAATCAGGGACTAATCTAGTAACCTGAAACGCGTTTATCCACTGGATGGGAGAATACAAGTCTGTTCCTGAGCAGAATATATCACCATTTACACGGTCCAAATATTTCATACGTGTTTTTTTAGAGATCACTCAACTTGCTATCTCTCTACTTTCTCTTGTACAACTACTCGAAGTGTGAGTAGACATTACGAGACTCCTTCCCATCCTTGAGAAGTGATTTAAGAGATGCGAAGTATGAGAGCCATATTCAGAGACTTGGGTGCGCCAATACGAGCGTAGGTGAGAGTTTCATTTAAAAATACTCAGTCTCGTGTGTCATATATCAGCTGTCTTCCACAGGACATTTGTTTCGGTGGATACATATGTGCACGGTTCCTGTGAGAGTCTGAACCATCTTCGTTACAACTTAGTCTTTAGATGGTAAAACACATCCGTATGTGGTCAGATATTGTGATCAGAAGTGCCAGAATAGTGAATTCGAGAGTACATCTGGATTTGTGATTGCGTGAACGGCAAATACTAATAAAGTTGGATTCACTCACACTAATCTGTGTAGGGTTTACAAGAAGAGATCCAAGTTCACTCTGTACAACGTTCTGGGCTGGAGGATGGGAGGCAAATGCATCTTGCTTCGGTACAATCACCGGACTTATAATGAGAGAGATTGTTTAAACATCTCTTTATATACAAAATAGTACAGGCTGGTCACTGTTTATGTAAAAAATTTACCATTTATCATCGTTATTAAAGCACAAAACACATCCAATAACACTTGCATATCTGTTTTTTCTTTTCCACATCATACATTTTTTACGACGACCTACACCTTGACCAGTCATCTTACGTTGGCTTATTTTTCGTTTCAACTATTTCATCTAACATGTCATCCAGAAGCACGCTAATCGTGTTACAGCTGTTCCAGAGCGGTCGATAACCTCCCATAATACTCCTGAAAGTATCTATACCGTCCCTAGCTGCTGTTATTTAGCAAAACATTACTTCCTTCATTTTAAACCAAGGGATAGCCGGTTTCTGAACAACGAAGCAAAAGGAATCCACCCTGAAGCCATACCCCCTCTGCCGATTCTTGAAGCCCCTGAGACTCTTCTCTTATCCATTATCTATTTATCATTAGCCTTTCCCTTTTATATTGTACTTTACACACTGCGTCCCAGTCCGTGAATGGGTATGGATTACCTGTCTACGTCTCTTTATATAACATACTAATCGAACTCGAACATCTGGGTCTTACTCCGAAAGGTAAATTAGTAAAAATACTTAGGAATGTTATAACTCGCATCTTTAGAAAATGAACTACTCTTAAACAAAGAGGCTTAGTATTCCCTACACTATCTCGCATGGTCTACTCAAATCTGTATAAACATAGCCATACCGGGATCTTTTGTTAACCAGACGCGATGGGTTACATACAAAATTAATGAATTAGCAAAGTTGTGCAGATGCGATAAATCATCAATAGTAGATATGGAATGAAAATACAAGACGTATTAAGTTGCTCAGGCATCATGGTTAGTGGTTCACCTCCTCTTCAGAGGGTTATCTGTAAGACGAACACCCTTTACGCCACCATGTATAGGGATCAAATTGGAAATTGTTTAAATCGTTGTGTAAATTTGCACCACGCCAAGATCTTAATGACACCAATTCCATTATCTCCCTTTTGGGTTTATTAGTGCGAAATATCAGGTCTTGACATATTCGACTTACTATGAATCGGTTATTAAAGTGTCTAAGTATGTCTAAGAGAGACTTGTATAACCCTCGCTTTATAGTAAACCTTTCCATGTAATACTCGATACCATTACGTTTCATCATATGTAAACTATCAGTGTTACGCAGTTTCAAAGTGTTTTTTACAAAATCAACACTTCTATAAATATGAATGCCGCTCGGAAGCGGCGTTACATTCTCAAATACTAGCATCCAAGAAATTATTTCACTTAACAAGCTTCGTACATTCTCTGTCCATCAAAAGTATTATAGGCTCAATCATTTCATAGTATTAAAGTCCGATATTATCTCACATTTTCGAGGATTGTAGCTCCATAGAGGCCGATGAGGGCAGCGTTAGATGAAATGATCGTCGGTAGCCATGTTTATTGTTTCATAGATACTTATTTACGATGTTAGATTTTTTACCACTATCGGAGCCGTTTCTCCGATATATGCACTTACCACACTGCTGTCCCACTTGGAATGGATATGGAGTTACCTTCTACATCTCTTCGTATATAAATACGAATCGAACTCCGTTGGGTCTTACTCAACGGTAAGTAGTGAACATTAGAAAACTGTATAACTCTTTTACCATTTAGGAAACATGAAGCTACTCTTAACAAAGAGGCGTTTAGTATTGCCCCTACCGTGACTGATGGTTCTTATAATATCTGTATAAACATAGGCCATATCAGGATCTTGAAACATCTTAGAATGCTATGCATACAAAGTTTAATGAACTCGCGGTGTCATCTTTTTGACACATACTCTTTCCATTGTTCGTACGTACTACGTATTAGATCCTGTAGAGATGCGTTGATCATCGGTTAGTTTCTTAAGTATTGAGTCCTACAATGCGAGTACATGACATTTACGAAACAGGGCTGCCAGAATGGAAAATAAATAAACTTCTTATCTTTTCAGCGTTCACAAGAGTTGAGATCTTTAACTGTAATTAACACGTTTCTTCTTACAGCAGGCTTTATTAACAAGAAAACACAAATCTTTACATAGCAGCACTTGTTTACAATTTCTGTTTAAACCCGATGAACACCATCAGTAACCGAATCTTGATTAAAACCCCGACTTACGAAATTTTTCATAGAAATATGTTTTCCCGTCATGTCATAATGTCTGTCTTTAGCCTAATTTTTAATACATTTTACATTATTCAAACGCTCTAATATTAAAAGCAGAGGGGGACTCTCAATATATCTCAACAGATGCATCCAAGAATTATTATCACTTAATGCCGCTTCATACCATTCTCGATCAAAAAGTTATAGGTTCAATATTGGATTTTATGGTCTGATTATTTAGTAGCAGGATCAGAATCATTGAGGCCGATTGAGGGCAGCCTTTTAGATTAGAAATGATCTTGAGTGGTGGTCATGATTACAGTTTCTCAATTTCAAATACAACTATTTACGAGCTAAACTCTTTACACTACCGGAGCTTCTTCCGTATATGCACTTTACACACAGCGGCCGTAACCATGACGCTGGTGAACTGGGTAGAGGGTTTCCCTTCGCATCTCTTATTACACTCTTACAGTTCTAAAGTGAAGCATTATTCGAGGTATATAGTGTTAGCACTAGGAAAACTTCAGACTTCTGCCATCTTTAGGAAAAATGCTATCACTCCTTAGTGAACTAGAGCCTTAGTGGTTTCCCAATGCATAACGCGGTTCTACAATGTATCTGTAAACCATACGCTTACAGCCAGGATGCGTGTAACATTCTTTGAAGATCACATACAAAATGTAACGAATCATCGGTGTTGCTTTTTCGTACAAAGCTTATCTAAATACTTCTTCCCATCGTGGGGCAAATATATGTATTAATTCATTTAAGGTTGCTTGCGATATCGTTATTCTCAATAGTTGTATCATCAAACGTATAAGTAACTACCATTTACCGTAAACCCAGTCTGAAGTGTGGAAAATAAAAATAAAACCTTCTAATCTTTCAAGTTACGTAGAGTTGAGAGCTTTAAGGTGATTAACAATTGTGCCTTCGTTGAATGTTCTGTTAACTGAGAAATACTAAATGCTTTACAATACGGACTTGATTTAAATTGCTTGTTCAAATCTACGAACACATCAGTAAGAGATTTATAGAGACCCCGGTTTATTAAATATCTTTCAAAGAAATATTCTCTATCGGCTCTCACGATAACACTCATATCCGTGTTAATTTTTAATACGTTTTTAACATTTCCAACACCTCTAAATATTACAAATGCCGTGTTGGTGACTTCCCAGGCATATTCTCTACACGCGCATCCAGTATCATTTCGCTAAACCCTACTTCTTACATTTCTCGTTCGAGTTTTATAGGACTCAATAACTCTGTGTAATAAAGTCTGATATTTTATTTTCAGGAGATAATGGTCCAAGTAGCCGATGATGGGCCAACGTTTAAATAGAAATGATCTTCCTCTTCCATGTCTCACAATGTAAAATGACAATGTTTCTATAATCTCGCTACGCCTTGTATAACTGTTAAACTTCCCAGGTAACCTATCATTTGACAAAGATACTGCTTATTTCACCTTTCCCTTTAGATCCTAATATTTTCTCTATTATAGCTCATGACTCTTAGGATCAAATCGTATTTTCTGTTATTTCTTGTTTATGAAATCCTCCGTTTATTTTTTCACCAATCTAAATCCTCAAGATTAGTATATTTTAACCTGTCTCGTTAGGGATTCTCTGATGCGTATCTACTTTAAAACTTCTCGCGACCAACCGGCTTCATACCCCTTTCTGAATTTTCATCAGTGCTGGATACTCTCACATAATCTCCTACGTTAACACCGTGTTATCCTTTATTTTTCCCATTGAGTTGATAGTTACAGAGGTTTGGTCTTCACCATCTCTATAGGTGTATTCTTGTGTTCTATGATGAGAACGATTATAAGAGTAAGCCAAGTCGCGCCAGATATCGAAATATTTAAACTGTATTCATCTTCGTGAAATACCTATGCACTCTTTCTTTTATAGTTCTTTGTACGTCTTTCAACCTATGCTGCTTTATTTAACTGAAAATGTTTGTATACCCTATGTCATACTCAGTAAATATTTTTTCTGGAAACTCTTTACCTAAAAATCCGAACCTTTTATCAGTCCATAATCATATTGAGGATAGTCTGACACTTCCATTTTATTAATTCCTCTCTGACCTGCTGCAGCGCAAACTGTGCTCTTGAGTTTTATATCTTTGTAAAACCCAGTTAACCATAAGTAGAATATATATCTATTCACAAAAAAGAATATATTGATAACCTTTATTGAAGATTTATATTTTATCATATCAGTCAAATCTAGCCCTGCGCATACGCCAATGCTAAAATGCTAGAGCTATAGTTTTCCATTTGGAAGATTTCTTTTCATCTAGGTTTATGTAGCCCGGTAAAAGCAATCCTCTGCATTCAAATATTTTTCATTCTTTTGATAATTGTGGAAACTTTGACCAGCCAAACCTTGAAAAACCAGCGTAACTGTATGGTTGTTTCAGCATCCAACAGTAATATTTATTCGACCCCTTCCTTAGCTCCATGATTCACAATGACGTTGACAGTAAAAATTAGATTCATTTATACTGAAAAGGTAATATAAAAACCAAATGTATATATGAAATATTTTTTATTTTTAATTACAAAATAATGTTAACTATTTTAAATTACAAGTCTAAAAAACTAGCATATGTATGCAGAAAGATTACATTTTTGATATTACATAACTTCAAATTTCAAACAATACAATCATATAAAAATTAGGTAACTAATCCATTTTGAAAGCGATGTTTGTTCTTTCATATCGTTGAACACCTCTCTGGGCATGAACATTTACCTACCATCTTTTATCTATCCGATCTGCAAAATAGTACAGAGGGACTTCATCAGGCCTTGGAGACATGGAATATTATCCAGATCCTTCTGAATCTTTGTTTAATTTCTGAAATAATTCAGAAAATATTAATAGTCTGAAGTTTTTGTTTGATCCTGTTCCATCCTGTCACTGGAGCCTTCTTCCAATCACGCGAGAGATCGGTAATCAAGTCAACAATATTCGATCAAGGTATTGTTTCCCGGTCGAATAATGATTTGATCCGTGAGTTTATTCCATGCTTAATCTGATCCTTTAAATGATTATATAGAGCTATCGCCTGTTTTCTTATTCCTGCATCTGGAAGCTTTCCTTGAGTATTGATGTTCTAAAATTTCTTCTTCTTTTCACGTCCCAAAATCTTAGTTGCTCTGCTATGCTAGAGACTGAATCCTCCCTTATTGAATTTAAATAAAAAACTTTTAGATCTACTTAATTTTGTATTAGCATTTTGATATAGGGTATTCTTTCTTTCATGAATGTTAACATTGGAGTTTAATTATTTGGTGCAGTTCCTTCTCGTAATTATTTCTGTTGAATCAATGATTGATAAGGGTTATACCCTACCTGATGCAGTTGAGGGTGATTGAGTTGTTCGACGTTGTTGTTGTTTGTTGTGTTGTGTTGTTGTTGTTGTGTTGGTGTTGTTGTGTGTTGATGCTTGTTGTTTTGTGTGTTGTTGTCTGTTTTGTTGTGTTGTTGTTGTTGTTGTTGTTGTTGTTGTTTTGTTGTTGTTGTTTTTGTGTTGGTTTGTGGTTGTTGCTGTTGTAGAGCCATGGGTCCTGTGTTATATTTCATCTTCTCTCATAATCGCTGTAGGTAAAACTACTACCCTTCTTCATCATTGAGCGAGCCACTTTGGTTATCAAAGGGCTATAACGGAAAAGAGTAAAGGTAGGAACACACCTCCACCTTTCTGTAATATTTCTTTTTATTTTAATTTTCTGACGTTGTCAGCTAGCGATTGAAATGATGTTTAGTCTTTACGACGAACCTTACTGAAAAGAGTATATTTTTAGAATAGAATTTTTTTGATTTTTACTAACGATTTTACTGTTTGTAAAATGAAATCTGTCCTATTCACAGACATTACGTTTTTCTTACTGTCATGTTATTTACTGACTGTCGCAGGAAGTTACTGCTTTTGTAGGCACCTTCTATCTATTTTCGTGCAGGTAATAAGTGCTCTCACGAATAATAAAATACTTCCTGTGGAGCCTTAGCCTTAATTAAAAGCATATGGCACTCAATCATGTGCTTTTTCGACTAGAACATCTTTCAATCCTTTCTTTGACCGTACCTAAATTTGCAACTAAAGTATGTTAAAGAAAATTTTTTTTAAATTAAATATTGATAGTACGTCACTTGACAACATAAAGCGGCAGGTCATCAATGGTGGAAACATCAAATACATATTTCAACTTTTGTTAATATAAGTATTAATATATATATTATATTAATTAATAATATATTAATAATATAAATATATAATATAATATATAATATATATAGAAAGAAAAACCCTTGAAATATATTTTTGATATGATAGATTGGCATCAAGATATTCGTGTACTATCGATTTCCTCACTCTAATATAAAGTAGTATATATTTCACCGTTACCGTATTATAACCCTCTCACATATAGTAGATATAACTATTGTGAAAATAATGATAACTCTAAGTAAATATCTATATATATTATTATTAACCCGTTTTCATTGAAATTTGCATATTAAATATGTATAAAATGATTAATAACGTAACAAGTGTAATAAGTATTATACTTCTCAATATTTCTATCATATTACTTATATCTTGTTGTATAGAGTTAATTACCACTACTGACAACTTTGAAAAATTCCTATGATTTAATTTGGCTAATATGTGATCTTATTCTAATGATATAAATATTTGGTAGGTTTTTGGAATTCTCATTCGTTTTGACATTTTGCCATACTTTTAATACGTTTTTTTCCTTTTAAACACAAGAGAGGTATGTTCTAGAACTAGCTCTTGCGCTGTATCCATAAATTATTTAACATTCAATAAAATATAAATTAATATATATATACTAACCTTAAAATTAACTTAACCTAATCTGTATATATTAAATAAGATTATTACCTTTCAGATTACATGGATATATGTCGATATTATTAGGCTAATTTCTCTTTTATTAGAATGTAGTACGGTATCGTTTTATCTCATAGTGTATCTTACTTAGTAATTACTGATATGATGGTTTAATCATCATGTTTATATATTGACACTATTGAAACTTTATGTAATCATATGCTATCGTAACATTAATCTCCATTTAAATGGCCGCATTCTTAAAGACATGTTAAAGACAAAAGAACATCACGTCACAAGACTTATTCTTTCTGAACACCATCTAGTGATATTCCCCTCGACCTATGTCCCTTATCCGAGTTCCTCTGGGTTGTATTCTATAAATCTTCTTTTCTAACATTCATTTATTTTCTCAATTCATAACTCCTTCAAGGGTATTCTACCTGTTATTAAATTTTAATGGAATGGAACTATATAAATAATAGATATAATAATTTTAAGCGACATTTATAAACTCACTCTGGCACCAGGAATTTATATTACAGTGTATAGAAATAATTAATAATATTATATAAATAAATTATACTCTAGAATATTAAAATATTTATATATTAAGATCATTTGATTTAAATAAAATATTGTCCGATAAATACAACTACATGATGCACGTAATCTGAAATTTTCAATGTGTCATCAGAACATGTGTCATCAAAAATTGATTACCTGTCCAAGCTATTGGGCTTGAGGAAATGTAGAAAGAATGTCATAAATATCACCTGCTCCTCCTCTCCAATTAAGCTATCCATCTTTAGGGTCACATAAAAAGTATACAATTATCGAAAATTTAGTCAGTACTGTGAAAAACACCCTTAGTTATCAAAAACATCTCTATCCATAATAAGTCAACATATCTCTCTTTTCATATAAAAACAAACACTCATATTCTTCTCTTTCTCCATAATTCATTAGCAAAATTACAAAAATCTAGACTACTCACACGTTAAGCATCTACAACGTATTACATACACACATTCCTACACAAATCACACACCACACACTAATATTCTCAATCTATCTATCTTTAATAACTTAATCAATTATTAATTTTATTGATAAAATTAATCATTTTATAATATAATTGAAATAATTTTAATAAACAATAATAATATTGGTTAATCATATACTACTTCATAAATAAATAAATACTATATATATTATTACAATATTAGTTACAAACTTAATAAATTACATTAAACTTTTATTATTGCTAATTAATAAAACTAACTATTAATAACACTCAGATAAATATAAGTCTAAAAAATAATATCATATTATATAATATATATATATATTATATAAAATATATAATATTATATAATTAATATATTATAATATATAATACATAATAATATATATATTTATACTATAATATAAATATATATATATGTATACTCTTATATACAATTAAATAAAACTGATAATAATTTGTAGCTTGACATTCGAGAGAGTGGTCAAATTTGGCGTAAATTCACATTTCAAAAAGAAAATAAAGTCAAAGAACAATAATGTAACGTTACTAACAAGTAACGGCAATTTTTTCGGGAGTCCTGCTACTATGAAAGTAAAAAAAGTAAACTTGAGCTCCTGTACTTCCTTACTACAATTAAATTTTAAATTCCGTTAGTAAGCGGCCAGCGGTGATAGCCAACCTTTGGTCTTAAATATTACTAAATAAGTATATATAATAAATTAATAATATATAGTTAAATAATTATATGTATATATATTATATATATATATTATATATATACTATGGTATTATATAATAAAATGTATTATTATTCATCATAGTAAAGGCTATAAATATAATAATATTAAATATATGGTTAATTAAGAATTATATATATATCAATATAATACAGTACTAGAGTTGCTATATAGGTATATCCTTTACTAATAATAATAACACTAGTATTAATAATAATATAGTATTTTAACCATAAATTAATATTAACATATGAATATAAAATAATATAAGGGTATATTACTATATTAATATGGTATATTATATAATCTAATACTATTTGATATCAACATTATAATATTAGTTATATACAATTATATACTATTATACTCCAATAAATATATATATACTATATACTATATTATATTATATATATGATCTGAACTGGTATGTCCTACCCTTGTAGTGGCGAACGAATCTAAAAGACCGGTTGGAAAACGCAAATAGTAATTCATGATAATAGGCTCACGATTAAATCATTTAGATAATGAGATGCTTTTAAATAGAAAATATAGGCTCCAAATACCTTTATTTTCTTTTGTATAGAAGTAATTATATATATTATTTTTTTTTTCTTTACTTATTATAACTAAGTTTGTTTAGCTTCAGAATTTGCTATTGCGAATTTTTGAAGAATTTAAAATTCCGTTAATTATCGTTTAAGTTTAAAGAAAACAGCTTAGGAAATTTAATTGAATTTCAGTCGTAATTGTGATAATGCAAATAAAATGTTAAATGAAAATCACAAAATTATATTTTTAAAATTCAGAAATTGAAAAAGTCTTGAAGAATTTTCTTATTTTTCAGATCCAGGATAATAAAATTACTAAACATAATGCTCGAATTAAGAAAAAATTATCACTCTGTTATCAAGAAACAAGAAACAAGCTAAACATTTTAATCTTTTGAATATATTTTGGTGGATTTGTAATTAGAAATTAATGAAACTTTTTCTAGATGACTTTTGGTCTGATAAAAGAAGTATTGATGTGCAGCGTTCGGCGTTTGTGTCGTGTGACACTAAAGAAATGTTCCGATAAGAACTTAATGCTCTTTACCTTTACTTATGGTATTCCAACCCCTGTGTTAACTGGTGAAACTCCAATTGCTTTCCTGCCAGTTTTTCCATCTTTTCTTATATGTTACATTGATTATTAAATGTAGAGTTATAAAAGATTATACTTTTTTTATCTAGACATCATTACAACTTATTTAGAGTCGATGCTGTGATTTGTATGTAAAGTTAAATATTATATATTAGTTCACCCTCAAAGATTATTTAAATAGTAATATTAAATTATATAATATTATATTATATTTAAATAACTTATATATATAATATATATATGATCTAAAATATAAATTTTATTTTTTCTCTACTATTCTTACCTCAGCTTTCACCCTTACAGGGTAGGTATATTGTGAGAAAATACAATCCTCTTTTTCCTAATGTTATATCCACTCATGATGTCGGCCCAATCTCATATATTAATTATGCCTGACGTAGGATATATATTATTAATATTATATAATATATATATTATATATATTAATATATTAGTATTGTTAATATAATATTAATATATATATTATATTATATATATTATATTAGATAGTATATATATTAATAATAGTTAAATTATATATTCAAACTATTTGAGAACTTGATACCGGTAAGGCAATACTTCTACAATACATTACTTTATATAGTACCGTTATATGTGGTATAGTATAATATAGTATAATATATATATACAACCATAAATAACTTTTACTGCTGATAGAAAAAGAGGGAATTTTGACGGAGGTCCTTGCCTAAACCTCCCATTTTATACTAATATTCCTACTTTTGAAGCAAGATTTGGGAGTGACTGTGTCTCTTTTTAGGAGTGGTGGTTGGTGAACCCTTTATTTTAGGGCAATTTTTTTACATTGTGGTAGTGTGAAATATTATGTTAAGAAATGTTGACTCTCTCTCTGTGTGCTTTGGTTTATGATTAACTGTGTGTGGCACGCGACTGTAGACATTGTACACAACGCTAAAATGGCATCATAATTTTAACGTGGTAATCAGAATCTAAATCTTTACTACATCTAAATTATATAGCTTAATTCTCCATTAGGAGGCAAAAAGTGGGCGTGCTATGACCTATAATTAACGCATTCAGGTTTTAGGAGAATTACTTGAATTGGTCCAATTGCATGTTTACCTTTGACCGATAAGTAGTCACTAGTCAATCAGAATCTTAATCATTCATGAGGTGCAGAACGGCAAAGCAATGTCCAAAAATTAATCAGTGGGGTCTAAGGATTATACATAATGAAGGACAAACGAGAACGCCGTGAACCCCTCTCCCGCCAATGATCCGCTATCAGGCCACTCTTAACCCTCATAGAAAACGTAAAGATGCTTTTTAATTTTTTTGACACTCTACGACAGTTTCGCTGATAAAAAATTGAATGGTAAGGAAAAAGAAGTAACTTGTCAGGAGGATGCTGACTTTCTATAACAATGGGGATTCGCTGAATTGCCACTAAATTTGCTCTCTTTATCTTGACAACTGACCAAATACAGAAGCACAATGGTTTGTGTTCTGAGGCTTGTCAACTGGTATCAAAGCACCGAACATTTCTTTTTCGCAGTAGTAACCAATAACTGGTGAAAAGATTCGGATTTTCTGTTACGACAATGCAATAAAGCGGCAATTGTCAAAACCTCGAATGTATAGCGGGCTCGAATAAAAATAAAGAGAATGTTCTATAGAACATATTATCATCTTTCTTCGACTATATTCAGCAAAAATTATGGTCTCGAAAGATAATTTCTTCATCCACTTTTCAAGGAGACTTTTCATTTCTCAGCTATTACCAATAATATAATATATATATAATATATATATTACTAATATATATATATATCAGATTTCAATGTGATTGATACAAAACATACTTTTATATATATTTTTGATATTATATTATATGTTCTGTCTTTTATTTGATATGTTCTATATTCTATATATATATAGTATATATAATATCATTAGCTATTTTTATTATACTATATTAATTTTACTATTCCCATGATATATTAATTAGATAACTTCATAGTCATACTCTTATCATTATCGATACTCTCAATCCTAATATAATAACTCATATATATACCTACCATTTTGGGTAATAATTACTCAAAGTATGGTATTAGTATATAGTATATATATAATATAAATATATAAATATATATATATTATATATATATATATATAGTATAATATACTATATATATATAATATATATATATAATATAGTATATATATAATATATATATATATATATATAGTATATTAAATATATAGCTTATTTCCTTGAGTACGCGAGTGTGGCGCGCCGCGGGTTGTAAGATTAAAAGAAGATTAAAAAAGATATAGTAAATTATATATATAGATGCAAACTTTTTGAATGCAGCTTCACTTAACTTGTTGATTTAAAATTATATATATAAATTAAAAGAATAGCAAACTATGTTGAAACAGATAGAGAGATCTTTAAATAGATATAAAACCTTAATTAGCTTTATTATCAATTAATAAAATATAAGGTGTTTTCATCACAAGGGAAATTTTTGATAATCGGGTGTGATTCCTGATAAATTATGTCTTCGGAGTAACAGAAATATATTATCCTGGTGCTAGTCCGGTCTATCTCATTGAAAATTTTGATAGAGATATCCGTCTTTAAACCTGGTCCGTCTTTCATTACAAAGGAATAAGTGATGTCGACAAGAGTCTCTTTATACTACCATACTTATATAAAGAAAGTGCGGATAAAATTAATAATATATAATTAAATTAAATAATATATATAATAAATTTATATAATAAAAATAATATATTAATAACAATAATTAATGATATAATAATAATAAATAATTTATAATATAAAGAAAATAATCATATTTAATAATAATTATTTAATAATAATACAAATAATACCAAATAATAACAAATAATTAAATTAAATAATAAATAATAATAATTAAACTAATAATTATAAATAATAAATAATTTAATAATTAAATATAATTATGTATTATATAATCTAATAAAAATATAAATATATATTACAATCAAATAAAATAAATAAATAATAATAAATTAAATATATTATACTTTTTATCATTATTAAAATAAATAAGTTAAATAAAAAGAATGAAAATTATATATAAATATGATAAATATATTAAATAAAATTAAAATAATATAATTAATATATATATATTAGAAACTAGTAACTAGGTTAAGATTATTTTTAAATAATTCCTTTATTTAAGGACTTACTATAGGGTCTCAATCTAATCTTATTCACTTTATTAGAATTATCTAAATTTTAAATTATATTTTAATCATTACTAATTAAAGGTTTTGTATATTAAGTGATGCCCAAATCATTTTCATATCTTCACAATTTATATATATAATATCAATAATATAATTAATATAGTAGATAATTATCTTATAAATGAATAAGAAGAAAAAAAAATAAATTTTTTTAGTTAAATTAATACAAAGTGATAAAAAGTTTATGTATATCTTAATGTGACTACCCTTAACTGTTCAATATATTATTAGTTTCAAGTTATTTAACAACTATATTCAAGATTTGAAAATGATGAGATTGTGAGTTAAATAAGTAAAGAGTAGGTTCTTACAAAGATTATTAACTGATATGCGTCAGGTTTAGTAGAGACTAATTAACTTGAAGGAAAATTCGGCAATATAATTATCATTAGACACAATAAGCTATTTCATAGAGTTAGATCAAAGGGCAATAACATAAATGTTGTTATTCAAAAATAGAAATGCACAATTGTTATTGCCATTGTTATAAAATTGTGCGATACTAGCACGAGCTTCCTACAAGGAGGATACTTCAAGTTTCAATGGATCCCAAACAGGACCCATAACTATCCTCTCCACTCACGGATGTTACACAAATGCTTTTCTGATCTGTTATTATACTAACAAAATTGCCGTTCCAGTTTTAGTGAGAGGATACCATATCTTTTATTTTTGGAATGTAAGAAATTCTGATTAAAAATATTTTCTTCACCGTTTTAATAACTTAAAACTATGAATTGTTATAATTTCTATTAATAGAATATTTAGGCGCTGTTTCTCTTTGGTGTATTAACAAATTTTTTCAACTCTCTTAAATTGGAAATACCAAAATTTTTAAATTAAGATAAATTCTTTACATAAGCGTACGATTTTTCCTTAAATTTCAACATTCTTATTATTTTTTGCTGTCATTTCTGACCTTTTTTCCTAATCTTTTCAATGACTTCTTAATAAAGGTATATCTGCATTGTTAAAAAATATTACTGTGTTCATTGAAAAATTCAATATCAAAAATCGATTTAAAAAATATTAATGTAATTTTCAAATTGATTGTAGAAATTATATCGTTGGAAATCGTCTTTTTAGAGTGTTGATCTCTCCGGATCATCAAAATGACAAATTCCTGATATAAAACGAAAAATAATGTTCTTTAAAATAGAATAAATTCAAAACTGAAAATGAACATGTTTCAACATATCAATCAAAATCCTTTTTGGAAAAGAATGTTAAATGAGAGACTTATTATCTATATATAAAATAGTAATATGTATATAGTAACTTAATTAACCCGTAAGATAAATACAATTTACGATACCCTACATTTTATTCAGGAGATAATAATTATAGTTACATATTAAAATAATAATGTAGACATAAATAATGTACAACGCTTTTTCTATTGAGAGAAAGGCAATGATTAAACAGAAACAATGTATATTCAATTATATTAAGAAAGATCCTAACCTATAGGAATAATAGTACTACGCATGTTCGGAGATACTTTCTTGGTACTTTCCGTAATTATAAAACTTATTATAGCGCTACAATTGAAATTTGATATTTTGACCTAACCAATAATGTTAATAATTTGATGAGTTTCAATAATAACGGTTATTTTTCGTGAGCATTTAGAAAAAAGTAATTGGTTCATTGGAAGCAATTTCAAAAAGCAGGAAAAGGTCGTTAATTTATTATAGATTTAAATTCAGTTGTGAATTAAGAATATAATGTTTTAATATAATTGAAATTTTCAAAATATATCTTGTAATTCTTTATTATACATACCAAATATTTCACTAGTTGGGAAGGAAAACCTGTTTTAATTAAAAAAGAATTCATTTTAAACTTCTAATATATCGAGCTTTGGCATAGAATTCACTTTCATGACACTAATCACACAATATTGTTGATTAACTTCTTTCATACTTAATACGATTTTTCTCCTAAATTTCGAACATCTTTTGGAATAAATTTATTTTTTGGTATAATTCTCTTTCAAAATTTGAGTTTTTTAAGCGGTCTATTTCCAGCATATATATATAGAGATAAAAACAAGATGACAAAAATAGCTCGTTTTCATTTGATTAATGCAAATATAGTCAGAAGAAGCAGAGAGACCAAGACTAAGATTTGTGATGTTAATTGTTTTAGAGTGTGTCGTTATTGAAACATAATGCGTCTTTATCTCTTTTTTTAAATAATAAGATGTATCTACTACAACTCGCGGAGAAAATGAGATATTTGTGTTGAGGAGAGACTTATCCACGTACTGGCACATCTCAAAGACACCTAAACATAATAGAACAAAATTTTTCTTATTCTCTCTGTTTTTGATAATGCATTTCAATGAAACATCTATCGTTATTCCTTATTCGCAAATGCATGAAATATACCGTTATAAAACTCAATCTATCAAAGATTTACCAGATAAATTTCAAAATGATGGAAATTTAGGAACAATCGCTGTATTTAAGAGTTCCTTTAAAAATCTACTTGTAAGTAAGTGAAAATTTAAGAAAATGAGTAATTTTAGAAGATTAATAATCTTTTCTTAGTTTAAAACAGGTTTTCACATCAACTAATGAAATATTTGGTATATAAAACAAAACAAATAATTGAAATTTCATTTAAAAAAAACATTCCAACTTTAGACATCCTAAACTATAAAATACACTTCGCTTTTCTTCTTTTTTAAATTGCATTTCCTATTTGAAAAACACATTATTTTTTTAAATGTCGAAAGAGGGTTAAAAACTAATTTAAGATGCCTATGATTTCCAAATGTTTGAAATTTTTAGAAAAAATGTCGTAACGGCTTATTTTAAAAGTTATTCTGAAATGTATATTTTGTAATAGTGTAAAAATTTTTAAAAGAATTTTTGAACTGCTTTAATTTTATAAAAAACTACTCAGAACAATAGCAAAAGAAATTGAAATAAATTTAATTACAAATTGATAGACATTAAAAAAATGTTAATTTAAGACTCCAAAAACTTTTAATAAATTCTCTTTTCTGCTTTTGAAATAACATTTGCATTTCAATGAAACACATTTATTTTTCAAATCGCTGAAAATACCGTTAAAAACTTCAATTTTAAGATTACCAAATAATTTCAAATGTGAAATTTAGGAAAAAATCTATTTGAAATATCTTTTAAATTTGTTAATGGTGAAAATTAAGAAAAAGCCGTAATTTTAGAAGTGAGCGTTAAAATTTGTATATCCTTCCAACAATAGTTTCACATACTAATGAAATATTTGGTTGTTAATTGACAAAAACAACAATTGAAATTTCATTAAAAAACGTATCAATTTATATAAGATAAATATTGCACTTCATAATTGGACCAAACACATTTAGTTGTTTTCTCTCACATTGGTAGATGTGAATACGGCTCTCAATAACTCAATTTTAGAATACCACAATTTACTATTTCAAATCTATATATAGATAGAAATTAAATTAGGGGGAAATTACATCGAATACTTGGAGCCAATTTTTTGTACAATTGATTGATAATGCTGAAAATAATTTAAGCAAAAAAAGCCCACAAATATTTAGTATAAAACAATATGTAACTAAATAATAAACAATTAAAGATTACTATACTGCTATAAAGTTACATCTGAAATATTTGGATGTTAAAATAGCAATTATAAATGGGAATACAAAACCACATTAATTTATTTAAAAATTTCGATTATTAAAAACGTCAATTTAAGGACACCTAAAACTAATTAAATTTATAAAATTATCAAAACTATTTGAGCTATTTGAAATTGCATTTCAATGAAAACACATTATTTTGCACAATGCTGAAAAATGATACCGTCTAAATGAAGGATCAAACTAATATCTTTACTTTTAATTAGATTATTTATTACTTGACAAAATAAATATTCAAACATAGCCTTAAGAAATACTTTAGGACAAGAAGTCGCATTCTATTAAAGGATTCTAAATTTGAATGAGTGCAGATTAGTTAATTTAAATTTAAGGCACAAAGATTATTATATGAGGGAGTGGCAAAAATCTTTACAATTGAACCCTTCCATTTGATTAAACCTAACTATAATAACTTAAAAATTATTATGCGATACTATCAAAAACAAATATTCCGAAAATATATGCATTTAAATAATTAACATAG
>JABUQX010131054.1:55000-59207 GCA_015478945.1 Trachelipus rathkii | reverse complement strand
TATATATAGCAGCGATATATATATATATGTATAGATATATATATATATATATATAAGTATAACTGGTTCAGCGTCTTAACTACAAATAATTAAGTAACTATGGCTCTGAAGATTAACTTCTGCAGCGCTCGGAGCCGAACCCCTCCTGGGGGAAACATGGAACGCCAAGGACATGGAGGAGGAAAAGGACGTGTAGATATTAGTTTGCGGTGTTTAACACAAAAATAATAAGTGTGTTTTTCTTTCTTTATAAAAGCATGCTTTTATTATCGCACTAAAGTTTACTTTGCAAATAAATTTAGCGAACATCCACTGGCCGGTGAAAAGTCGCAGGCGCAAAGGCGCATAGGCGCATAGCTTCCTGGGGCATTGATATGACAAAAAAAATATAGGCGCATAGGCGCTAAGCGCACTAGGAACGATCACGGATTCGAACGATGATTTACCAGAAGAGGAAATCCAGAAAAGAACTAGATTATCATAATTACGTTATATGTTATGTATATATATATATATATATATATATATATATATATATATATATATATTATACTATATATATATATATATATATATATATATATATATATATATATATATATATAGTTATATATATATATATATAGCAGATATTGATGGCAGTAACACCAAACGTGTCAGATATAGAAGGAAAAACCCCACATATACTAAGTAATATTTTTTAGTTTAAATGTAATTTAGTCATTATTTAATAGCTGAATGAAGTGGACAGTCACGTCCACGAAACGTCCTATAAATAAATTTTATAAACTTAGTATATGTGTTATTTTTCTAATATATATATATATATATATATATATATATATATATAATATTCGTTATTATACATATATATATATATATATATGTTATATATGTTATATATATATATATATTTAGATATGTGTATATATATATAGTTATCGTGTGTATGATATATGTATATATTAGTATGTATGTGTTTATATATATGTATATATATATATATATATATATATTATATATATATATGTATATTATTGTTATTGTTGTTACAGAGGCAAAGATATATAGCATATATTATTATACATATATATATATATACAATATGTCTAGAAATTGTTGGTTATTATATTATTGGTTATATTATTACATATATATATATATATATATATTATATATATATTATGTAATGTTATATATATATATATGTTATTATTATATATATATATACATATATATTATGTATAATGGATTATGATATATATATATTAATATATAAGAGAGAGAGAGATTATTATTGTATATTGTTACATATATATATATGTATATATGCAGGCAGTATATGTATGGTATATGTGTGCGTATACATGGCTATACATGTTATTATTATATTATATATATATTACAATTTATACATATATATATATATATATATTATTATTAGCAGTTGAGTTAGAAAGTTATGCATATATTGTTGGTTATTACATATATATATAGAGAGAAAGTAGCAAGAGAGTATATAGAGTATATATATATATATATATATATATATATTTAAGTTGGCATCCTTGGAAAAATCCGAATAAAAGGCTCCAAAGTAAAATTATTTAAAAGTTATTTTCATAATCACCTCAACTTTGTTGAAATTTTTGTAAGTGCTAATATTAAAAACTCATAATATTTTTATTTATGGTGTTATTTATATCAATAATAGCAGATTGTTAGGGTCAATTTCTTCATGTCCGATTGAGGTTCCCTGTACACTTCAAGATAATATTCAGTGAATCACTCTTTTTAATCATACTTATGTTAATCAATTCTTCTTCTTTTAAAATCAACAGTTTCTCCAATGTATCAACTATCACATTGAGAGCAATCAATTTTGTAAATGCAGGCATGTTGGGCATTATCTGTGTTTCTTTTGCCTGTAATTACAGTTAAATGTTGCAATTTTTTTACAGTGATTTTTTAATTTAGGTTGGAATGTACTTCAAGACTGTTGAAGA
Organism: Trachelipus rathkii; assembly: GCA_015478945.1. NCBI lineage: Eukaryota > Metazoa > Arthropoda > Malacostraca > Isopoda > Trachelipodidae > Trachelipus > Trachelipus rathkii. The sequence goes on along the minus strand of JABUQX010131054.1, from coordinate 57,201 downwards.
TGGCTCAGTAGAAAGGACATGGACATTCTTAATGCTAGCTGTAGAAAGTTTTTCTTCTCTTTTTGTCTCTGGAGAAAGTTATAAAGATAAATGACTTTGGGGTTTACTAGTGGCAGAAACTTAATATAAGTACAGTGAAGAAATTGGTTAATTATGGTAATCAAATTTTTTTGTTTGCGAGCTTAATGACAAAATATTGGTTATGTTACTGAAAATATTTGTTAAACTCGATTTTTAATCAAATGTTCTTTAGTTGCCTTAACTAATCGGGAGTATGGTTGTAGTAAAGTTGTTATGAGGGAATAAATGCTGCATATTTAACCAAATAATAGTATATGGATAAGTGTTCTAACCAAATGAATTTTCTTATTATCGTTAAATATTTACATTGATAACTACTTCTTGTCGCATATATATATATAAGAGTAGCAGTATAGTAGAGTATATATAAAGTTATATATATATATTATATATATATATATATATATATATATATATATATATATATATATATATATATATATATATATATATATATTAATTTCTTTACATTTTATATATAATATATAAAATGTAAAGAAATTAATTATGTATAAAACCTCAGTGCTTTAAAATAAAACAATCATTTATAGTACAAAAACTATTTAATGAAGTACTTTTAGGCCTTATTTTCGATGATCGTTACTTTTATATATGTAATGTTTATTTTTCCCTATTTTTTGGTATATCAACCTTTTTATAAACCAACGTATAGCTAAAGTTCTAATTTATTATTGACAAAATTTTTCGTTATTCAATTTACTTAAATTACAACTTTTATTTTCGTTTTCTCTGATTCAGACAAATTTTAAGGATAACTAAAATAAATTTAGCCATTGCTTTTTTTCATTATTTATGAGCTTTATTAACTTTATTTTATTAATTCTTTATTATTTTTATATTTATTATTTAATATAATTTAAGATAAAATCATTATTTATTCATTAAATTATTTAATAGTATTTAATTCATTGTTTTTGACCTTTTTCAGTACATAACTAGAAATCTCGATTTATTTTGTTAATGATTAATTACTTTTGGGTACGTCTTTGACTTATTAAAAAATAAATACTTCATAATTAATTATAATGATATGATTTAAAGCATTTATTTATTTCACTAATTTTAAATACTCCTAATGATTTATTAATTGCTAATGTTAATTATTAAATATTAATTAATTATTAATTATTAATTCTTTATTTATTCTTAATGACTTATTTTATTAATTTTAAATTCTCTTAAGTGATATAATTTGGTAAAGTATATTTTTATAAGGTTCAGAAAATTTTTGTAATTATTTAAATTCCTTTAATTACAATGTAAATATAAAATTATTAGTGCTGCTCCCTATTTTTGAGCAATTATGAATAATTTCATATTTTAATCTTTAGTTTATTATTTTTAAATATATTTTATAAACGTAGTTTAGTTATAGTTTATTAATATTAAGAATTCGATCTTAGGATCGGAAAATCTACCTTTGGGAATATGTCAGATCGGAAAATTCCAAATTCGGACGGTTGACAAAGTTGATCAAGTTCTCAACAACTTTCGGCTGTGGCGTCAATCATAGTTGGTACCAAGTTGGCACTTCGTACAGTATATTCTCAACTGATAGTTGTTGCTGTCCCCAAATCTTTACAGGTTGTGGTGCTATGTACCAAGACTTTAGTTGGTACTAAAGTTTGGATTATCAAATACCCAATTCACACTTTGATTCCTAATAAATGTATTGATTAACCGAACAAAATATTTGATCATGATAATCAATTCAAATATATCATTACGGCTACATTTTGATTGAGTGGAAAACCAGGTTAGTTTTGATGACATAACAAAGCGATTTTTGGTTCTTATAACCAAATTCAGTTTTGTTGATGATGATTTGGTAATCACAACCCCAAATAATTGACTAAATGTTCGTTGGCCTAAGAAAAATTTGGTTACTAGTACAAACATTTTCGTCAAGAGCACTTACATATTCCGTTTATGGTAACGAAAATAGTTTGGTTATGTTAATCTTAAAACGTGTCCTGATATATTCAGAGGAATTGCGAAACCAAGTATAAACACCTTAGTATAAATAGTATTTAATTCATTATTAAGAAATTCTTGAATGCAAATTTTGCAAATCATAGCATTAACATCAAAAGAAGCAC
>JABUQX010131054.1:25000-30000 GCA_015478945.1 Trachelipus rathkii | reverse complement strand
TCTCACATGAATATTATGTGCATTTGACACTCAAGGATCACTCGTTGTAGTGCCTCTCTTTCCAGTCACATCTGTTGTGGAACTCCTTGACTTCTTACTAGTTTTCCATGAAAATATTCAATCTTTCCTCTATTTAAATCCCGCGTCTGCCCCCACCTGAGGGAATTGCGTTAGGCAAGGGACATGGTGGGTTTACTTTCCATTTATTTTAATTTTCGTTTTTCTTTTTTGAATTTTTTTTCATTTATTTATTTTTTTTTTTTTGCCACCTCCTTTTAAAAAGGGCCATGCTTGTGGAGTGGTGCGTACCATTTAATATATTATATATATATTATATTATAATATATATATATATATATTATATATATATATTTATATATATTATATATATATATATAATATTATCATATATATCTGATTATTATATATATATATATACATATTTATATATAATATATATTATATATAATATATATATATATATATATATATAATATATATATTATATATATATAAATATATATAATATATTATATATATATATATATATAACTCTAACCCTAACCTTTTGCTCTTGTCTGAGACTCAGATGGCTAAGAATTCATCCTCTAACTCGTTTAACGTATCTAACTATAACTTATTTCATAATTTCCGTCTGAAGGGTTGGAGTGTGTGCCTTTGTAAACATAATACTCTTGTTAACCACGTCTCGTAAATCTCGAAATCTCCTTAACTTCGCATGCTCTGTGGCTAAAGTCTTTCTTCCCTCTCTACTACAATAATTTGTGCTTTGCTTACTGTTCTCCTAACAACACAGATTTTCACTCGTTCTTTAATATCTTTACTATCTCTCACGAGAACTGTTACATCTCTCATCCAAATACTGAGGTCCTCTATTTAGGGGATTTCAATGTACACAACACTGAATGGTTGGGGTCCTCTCATACTGATTTAGGTGGGGAGGAGGCCGAATCATTCAGCATTCTCAACGATCTGGAGCAACTAATCAAAGAACCTACACACATTCCGGATTCGTCCCAACCAATTCTTGAACACACTTGACCTATGGTTCACCACTAGTCCTTCTCTCTATAAATTACACTACCTTCGCTCCTATTGGTAAATTGACTACAACCTTATATCTCTTAACTTTAATACTTTCTCTCCAACAGCTCCTTCTCTTGCCCTACGCGTTTTTTCTGGCACTTGAGTCGGAGAGTGATTGGGGGGCCTTTACTTCGCTTCTAAGCTAAAAACTATAATTGGGAATGACGCTTTTACTTGATGGACGCTCGGCTTTCTGCCATTAAAGTGGAGCTGTAATTCGTCGACGGGATGAGCAGGTTCATTCCTTCTTCGATAAATCTTTCTCTCCTCATATTCCATGGTTCGATTCGTGCTTGTTCACTGGCCATTCAGGCTAGAGACACTGCCTATCGTGAGTGGAAAAATTCTCCTTTTCCATTCACTCTCGCTAATTTCCATTCAGCTAGAAATCGTGCAGGGATACTCTTCGGCGAGCAAAGCGGGCTTTCATCAAAAGAAAGTGCGCTAAACCCTTCTTTGGTTCTCCTACTGACAAAATCTTTCTGGCCCTTGCCAAAAACATCTTCTAACAACCTTCTGTAAAATCTGCCTTTCTCCTCTTATTCGATTCTGATGGCTCTGGTTGCTAACTCTCCAACTTGAAAAGGGCCAATCTCTTCGGCCTCCTATTTTCTCAACTCAACCCTGGACGATTCTGGCATTCCTCTCCTCCACCTTTTCTCCTCTCAAGGTGTCCATGTCTTTGCCTGTGATTACATTTGTTCGGGTGCATGGGCTCCTGAGATCTAAGAACGTAGGAAGGCGGGGGGCCCGGATGGCATTCCTCCCCGAGTTTTAGGGAGTGTCTTCAAGCTGGCCCCTCCCTCGTTCAACTATATTCTCTATGTCTCAATACTAACACTTTCCCTCAGTGTTGGAAGCACGCACATGTCCAACCTATTTCGAAAAAAGGAAGCCGCTCTGATCCTTCTAACTATCGCCCTATAGCTCTCACATGTATTCTCTAAGATCTTTGAAACCCTTCCTAACTCTCACTTCTTAGACCATATGAATCTTATTCACTTCTTTTCCGATCGCCAGTACGGCTTTCGGCGTTCGAGGTCTACTGGTGATATACTTTCCTATTTAACCGATTTATGGTTTTCCGCCCTTAGGAACTACGGGGAGACTGCGTGGGGCGCTTACATTATCCAAAGCATTGACCTGGGGTTATGGATGCGTCACTGCTTCTCCAAGCCCCTCCTTTGGGATTTCCTCCTTCTCTTTAGGCTTACTTATGTCTAGCTTTCTTTCAAGTCGCTCAATATCGGCTGTGGTTGATGGAGCGACCTCTTCTTCTTTTTCTGTCAATAGTGGTGTTCCTCAGGGTTCTGTCTTATCTCCTACTTTATTCCTACTTTTCATTAATGATCTTCTCACCTGCACATCTAACTCTATCCACTCATATGCCGATGACTCGACCCTTCATTCTTCAACTCATTTCAATTCTGCTCCCTCTTTTACTTCTAGAATTGCCTCTCGTCTTAATCTTTCCGATTCTATTCTCGCTGATCTGGATAGAATTTCCGATTGGGGTCGTCTCAACCTTGTGAAATTCAATTCTTTAAAAACTCAACTTCTACAAATCTCCCTCTCTCTAAAACTCCTTCTAACTTTAATATCTCCTCGTCTCTCGGTTCTCTCGTCTCTCCTGTTGACAATATAAACATCCTTGGCCTTAACATAAACAAAAAAATGTCTTGGAAACCTCACATCACAATGGTTGCTAGGGCGGCCTCAAAGAAACTGGGAGTTCTGTTTAGACTGCGAGATTTTTTTTCCTCTTCTCAGTTACTCCAGCTTTACAAGGGTCTCATCCGCCCTTGTATGGAGTACTGTTCTCATATCTGGGGGGGCTCTGGTTTCACCCGGCTATTGGATAGGGTCGAGTCAAAGGCCAAAAGGCTTATAAACTGTTCTGTTCTTTCCAGTTCACTTGACCCTCTATCTCTGCGGCGCGATGTTGGTGCTTTATCTCTTTTCTATAGGTACCGCAGCGGCAGGTGTTCGAGGGAACTTACCACTCGCGTACCACCACCTTTACGACGCCCTCGTAGCACAAGGGGTGCTGTGTCTGCGCACGAGTTTTGTGTTGATGTAGGTAACTCCAGGCTAGTTCGTTGCGGTGCTTCCTTCTTTCCTGCCACATCTGTTCTGTGGAATTCTCTTCCATCTTCTGTGTTTCCTGCTGAATTTAATCTCCCTCACTTTAAAGCCTGCGTCTGTGCTGCCTCGGCTAATTACTTCTTAGTGGCATGAAATTTTAGCGTGCCAACACCCCCTCCCTGGAATAGAGCTCTGCCCGTGAGTGGTGGTGACAACTGTAAAATATATATATATATATATATATATATATATATATATATATATATATATATATATATATATATATATATATATATATATATATAATATATATAAAAAAACATATATATATATATAATATTTATTCAGTGGGCGTACCTTGAAGATTATACTTGAGTAGGATGATATAAAATATATATATATATAATATATATATATATTATATATAATTATATTATATATAAATATATATAATATATATATAATATTATATATATATATATTTATATATATAATATATAAGAGTTAAAAAAGGACGGAACAGAAGCCTTTGATATCATTTATTTAGGACGTTTTGGGTTTATCCAAACCCATCATCAGCTAAAACATAAATTAAAATTACAATAATATTATGAAAGTTAAAAATTAAAATTAATAATAATAATAATTATAATAATATAATATTTCTAATAATTAATAATAATAATGAGATAATAAATAATTAATAATAATTAATAATAATAATAAATAATAATAAGATATAAACAATAAACCATAAATTAATTAATAAATAATAACAATAATTAATTAATAATAATAATAATAATAATAATAATAATAATAATAATAATAATAATAATAATAATAATAATAATAATAATAATAATAATAATAATAATAATAAATTACAGTAATAAAATAACAAAAATAGTAAAAAAAATATAAAACAATTTAAAAATAAAATTATATTAAAACTATAACCTATATTTATTACCTGTTTAGTTGACAGTCTTGTGAAGAATGTACAAAAAATAGCAAAAACAACTGCTTATATACTAGAAAATTGGTTGGTTGGTACATTTTAAAAAAAATAAATATAAATATACATTTGGCACAATAGAGTTAATAAAAATAATTACACAGTGATTAAAACAGGATTATTAAAGTAAAATAAATAAATAAATTAAAACCAAAAATTAAAACAAAAATAATATACTAGAAAATTGGTTGGGGTAAACTCGAAACGTCCTAATTAAATGATATCAAAGCTTCTGTTCGTCTTTTTATTTCTTATAAAGTTGAGGTTCCCTAAGAACAAGTCTATTGGATCTATTATATATATATATATATATATATATAATATATTTATATATATATATATATATATATATAATATTATATTATATATATATATATATATATATATATATATATATATATATATATATATATAGAGAGAGAGAGAGAGAGAGAGAGAGAGAGAGAGAGAGAGAGAGAGAGAGAGAGGTATTCAAAATTCTTTTTTTTCAAATTTCTTCGTACGTTTTCGCCTGAACGAAAAGTTTCGTTCCCGTGGATTCTCGTATTTTTTCATTCGTACAGCAAGGTAATAATGTCTGGCCTGGCCCTATATATTATTATATGAAATATGAAAATCTCTGTACGCCGATAGCTTAAAATTTTACTCTTAAGAACAGAGTAGGAAGGCAAATTTCCAAATGAATTTAGTTATTATAATTGCTATTGCTAATGTAGTTGTTTTTCTTTAAATTTATTTTATAAATCAGTTTCTTTTTTCACTTTCAAATAAAATTGTAATAGTTTAGTTA
>JABUQX010131054.1:10000-12500 GCA_015478945.1 Trachelipus rathkii | reverse complement strand
CGATTTGCTGTTATACCTATGAAAACCGTTGTCAAATTTAAAAGAGAACCACAGTTGCCAAATTTATAATATATATATATATATATATATATATATATATATATATATATATATATATATATATATATATATATATATATATATATATATATATATATATATATATATATATATATATATATATATAATATATATTATATATATATATATATATATATATATATATATATATAATACAAGAAACGAATTTAGCGTGAGTTGTCACTAAGTACATAAATTGTTTTCTGCAGCAATACAACACAAAGCCTATGACGAATTAAACCATGCTTAAACCGCTAAACAATAATGATATCGTAACGTTTTCTAGGAAAAAGATGAATAACTAAAAATTTTATTTCATAAAAAGTTGAAAGAAAACTTGATTTGCCAATATAAGGACCTTCAAAGCAAATCATTAATTTATTTATTTTTAAATTTATTTTTCTGTCCTAAACTATATATAGATATATATATATATATATTATATTATATATATAAATATAATATATATATATATATATATATATATATATATATATATATATAGTAAGGAAGTTATATATATATATATTATATATATATATATATATATATATATAATATAGATATATATATATATATATATATATATATATATATGATATTATAATATATATTAGATATATATATATATATATAATATATATATATATATTATATAAATATATTATATATATATATATATATATATATATATATATATATATATAATAGATATATATATATATATATAAATATATATATATAGATATATACTATATATATATATATACATACATATACAAAAGTTACATCAAATAGATGTCGTAAAACTACGTCGATGCAACGTTTCCGTGTAACGTTGCAGGGATGTCGTAAGAGTACGTAAATACTACGTTACCATAGGACGTCGCAGTGATGTCGCACTGTTACGTCGCTGAGAGCTGACATTTCCACATCCCAGGGACGTAATTAATATGTTACTAATACGATGTCGCACATCGCAAAGGAACGTAAAAGCGACGTCTCTTTTATGTTAGTGTGATATATATATATATATATATATATATATATATATATATATATATATATATATATATATATATATATATATATATATATATATATATATATATATATTTTTATATATAATATATATATATTATTGGGGAAAAGGCAAAAGTAGAAACAATAATAAAGAAAAAAAGAAATAAATTATAGTGCAGTGTAAGAAACCCGTAATCACAAAGAGAATGCTATACTTACCTTACTAGTAAATCCCTAATTATTTTATTAGTTTTTTTTTATCAGTTAACACCACCGCTCACGGGCAGAACCCTTAATCTAGGAGTGGGTGTGCTCAATTTTTAAGTCTGAGCAAGACGGAGCCAAAAAGAGAATAGCTCACACTCACACTCACACGACCGACCAGTGACAAACCGGGGTCTCTAGCTTGGAGGTGTTTGTAGAAATCTTAAATTATGAGGAATTATAAATGTTTGCTCCTACTCGACTGACGTCACAGCTCTTAGTTGGCCAATGACATTAATCACTTCATTTGTTTACCAACTCTCTCATTATTGGTTCTTTCTATAAAATTAAAGACTCGCTCCCCCATGCTACAATTTATTGTTATTGTCTACATATATAATAGTTCCTGTAGCTCACAAGACGCCTATGTAGGAACCACGATAAAGCGATTCAGAACTCGCGATGTGGGCACATGGGCATGGGCATCAGCCCAACAACATTTGCCCTTTGTTATTCAATCCCTCCTCTGTCATCCGTCAGCACTCCCTGAAATGCCATACTACAATACTAATGAACAACTTTCGCATACTCACTAGAACAAACAGGTTAGATATTCACATTTTAGAGTCATCGTGCATTAATGATTAAACGAACAGCCATCTCTAAACTCAGACTCATCTAGACATCCATAGTGGTAATAGGGACATTTTGGACACCGATGTGCCGCCGCAGAGCTGCCCAGCCAGGAACCTTCCTGAGGCTTTTTTGGCACCGAAATTTTTGTCACCCCTTCTTCGAAGGGGTGTGCCAGCCGGATGCTGAGCATCCGGCGTACGTATGACCCCCCTATTTTGCCCCCCCCCCCCTTTTTAACCCTTTTTTTTTTTTTTTTTTTTTTTTTTTTTTTTTTTCAGATACGTTAGTTAGTTATTTTAAGTTTGTGTAGTTTATTTTGTTCATGTTCTTTCATGAGCCTTTTTTAATGGTGTCAACCTTGTTGTTTTTTCGTTACGTTCCGCCATTTTGTTTTATATTGCGTTTTGTTAATCATCGTCATAATTTTCAATCGTCGCTTTCGTCGGGTTGAATCGCAAATTCATCGTCCACGCCATCGTCGCGTTTTTTAACAAATTCCGCAGTCGCCTCCACTGGCCCGAATCGCCTAGCAAAGCGCTTGAAGACTGAAACGCAT
>JABUQX010131054.1:0-7500 GCA_015478945.1 Trachelipus rathkii | reverse complement strand
GATATATCTACAAGATAGTGATGTAGGAAGTGGGCGAACTCTTACTTGAAGCGGAGAGAAAGATGGACTTATTTCTTAATCCGCAAGCTATTGATAATAGGATTCGACCTAGAGTAAGTTTCTATATTATTTCTTAAGCGTTATTAATATTCATAGACCACTATTACACTATATATATATATATATATATATATATATATATATAAATATATACTTATAACGCTATTTCATTACAGTGTGATAATATTGGTACTGGCAGTACCCCTTGTGTCAACAAAGTCGGAGGTGTCAGGGATGCAATTAGGCCTGTTAAGAGAAGACTGTTGGCTGAGCTTGAACGTCGCAAACGTCGCCAATCAGACTTAAACACTGATGCACCCAATGATTCTCCAAATACTCATGAAGAGCCCCCCTCCCCCTTATCTGAAACGAATATCCCAACTTCGGAATCTACGGTAAGTTACGATCTAATTATTCTATATATTACTGAAGAATATTACTGAAAAATACTGTTACATAATAGTATGTATTCGAATGTTTATGAATTTTCATTCTTTTTCACCTTTCAACAGAAATCATCTGCAACCGCTTGCCGTAAGCAATCAGACTTAAACACTGAAGCACACAATGAAGCTCCAAATACACGTGAAGATGGCCCTACCCCCTTATCTGAAACGAATATCCCAACTTCGGAATCGTCGGTAAGTTACAATCTAATTATTCTATATATTATTATCTGAATCGAATATCCCAACTTCGGAATCGTCGGTAAGTTACAATCTAATTATTCTATATATTACTGAAAAATATTACTGAAAAATATTGTTACATAATAGTACGTATTCGATTGTTTATGAATTTTCATTCTTTTTCCAGAAAAAACACAATCAGAAAGGGTATCCAGGACGGATCGCTGATGAAGGGGCTGTTGCGGGTCCTTCACGTGTAGAGGTGTTTCATGATGATGAGGAGGAGGTTGATGAACCGCCTACACCTTTCTCGACAGAATTATTGAAAGTTACGCGTGAAGGATCTACGCGTAATTCTGGAATTATCGATAACCACCGGTTCAGAGTACGTGTCAACACAACACAGATCTTTAATGGAAATCGCAACATTAATGACGTACTAGTAGGGGTCATTCACAGTGTGGATGTATAGAACAGGTAAGAGGGAACAGTGTATATGCGGAGAAGTATTACCCCTTCCGTGCAGATTCCTTTTTACAGTATAGGAATGGAGGTCAATTCCATATACGAATACCTCATGAAATGATTTCTCGACCGAATCTTGCACAATATTTATCGGACCGCTTTCTAGAACTCTTTCAGTCTGGAGACCAGGCCATGCTGGATGATTTCATTGTAGACGTTCAGATATGTCACAATCCGGAGGGTAATGGTCCAATTGACCCTTCTTCGGTAAACTTTATACACCCTCACGTCAATAAAGTACATCTTAGTATAAATAACAAGAATAGGGAAATAACAACCAGTGTAGGATGTGGTTTCAGGGCTATAGCTGCCTGTTATAAACTTCACACTCATGTACCTAAAAAACCAGGCCACACTGCGCCTAAAATAAAGACCTTTAAACCTAATGATCTACATGAAATAGGTATAGAGATCGCAAAACAATGCGGGTTGACTTATGAAGTACCACTAAAGGCAGACGATTTTGCAGTAATAGAGGAAACATTAGAATGTAGGATATTTGTTTTTGCCAAAGATAAGGACGGTAAACTCGAGATAATGTTTAAACCGCACGAACAGAATAGGGACTTACCTCTTTTTGTAATAGGCTATGATCCAGAAGAAACCCATTATTATTATCCTTTCCCAGGAGATTCCATCAAGATAGCTTTAGGTAGTGTAGAACCTAAGAATATCAAGGGCCCAGTTTTTTGTCATCAATGTTATAGCTTCCTGACCATTTAAGTTAATCATTTACAATCGAATATGCACTGATTACAGGTGCGGGCAATGCTTTAACTAGTAAATGTAAAGGGAACCGGTCGACACATTCTACGCTTTGACCACGTGATGACCTGCAATCGTTGATTTCTATAATGAGGGATTGTCTATGAAGTTGCATTGAAAACCTCCACATGCAGAATACCTTAAAGTATGTGAATTATGCGACAGACATGTCAGTTAGCTGATAAAAATGTTGACCACCAACTACGACTGCATTGCATATTCAGTAGTGGACCTTGCAACGAGATCAGTTACGGCCATAGAAGGCGATAATCACCCAAATGTTTTCATGAAAAAAAATCAAGGGTTCCACAGATGAAGCTTTCGCTAAGCGTAAGCCACTTTCAGCGTTCTATGTACGACATTTCGAAACCTATTAATCATAATAGTCGTGAAGAGGAAGGAGGACGCATAAAAACGGATATGTTGCCGTATATTCTAGTGAGTATGCTAGTATGCAATGACTGCGGGGAGAAGGAACTAGACAATTCATCACAGTGTAAGACTTGCGGTACAGCCAGAACTGAAATATTCAAACTGAATTTGGAAGCAACAGAAGAGTATGAGAAGTGCCCCGTTGATCTATTTCTCAACTATATATTCAGATTTGCTGAAAAACATAAGAAATCTAATATATTAGTTGCAGCTCATAACGGGGGAAAATTCGACAATCAATTCGTCTACAGCAAACTGCTTGCCCGGCCCACCGTCCATTCCATATCTTCCAACCCTGTGAAACGCGGAACCAAAATAATAACTATGACAGCTAACCACAATATCCAGTTTAAGGACACGTTAATGTTTATGCCCTGTGCCCTGAAAAAACTACCTAAGTGCATGGGTATTACAGGTGAGCTTTCTAAAGGATTCTTTCCTTACCGTTTTCTTACCCTTGAGAATATAAATTACAAGGGTGAAATTCCGGCTAAGGAGGCTTTTGAGACACATCGTATGTCCGACAGTGAAAAGACTGATTTTGATCGTTGGTACCAAACATTTAACGATAAGGAGTATGACATTATGACGGAGTGTACAGCATACTGTGTGCAGGATGTTAATATTCTTCGTCAATCCTTCGAGAAATTCAGGGGTATCTTCCTTAAGGATCATAAAGTTGACTGCCTACTTGATTGTTCCACCATTGCTGCATTATCTTTCATGATTTATAAAATGCATTTCATGCCTGCAAATACATTGGCTCATATAGGACGTACTGATGACTCCAACTACTCGTATGACGGTGTGAAATGGCTTACATTCATGGAAATGTACAAGGGTCATCGAATCGATCATGCAAGGAATGGAGGCGAACGCAAGTTTAAAATCAAAAATAGGTATCTAAAACCTGACGGCTACGTTGAAATTCCAACTGAAGACTACGTGCCCTTTGACATTAATGAGTTCTTATCTTCACGTCAGCTCAACGTTAATGAACAAACGATAGAAATGCATAACATGCAACCACCTCCTCCACCTGGTACACCCATGAAGAAGATAGTCTTACTCTTCCACGGATGTGTTTGGCATGGCCATCAAGCATGCAAGGAAGGCTTAGAAAAACTCTATGGCGTGTCAAGTCTTGATAGGTACAGTAAGACCATGAGGCAGGAAGCGGATTACAAGTCACAAGGGTATGAAGTAATTAGAATATGGGAATGCGAATGGTCGAAAATGAAAAAAGAGTGCGAGGTCACTATTGTAAACACCAACGACGAAGCACGAACTGAGAAGCTGGGACGATACGTCCAATCAATTGGAAACGAACTTGCAAATGCGAAACTAGAGGTAGGGGAAGCCTTGTACGGGGGACGCAGAACCCTTCGTCTATTACTTTCCACCGATAGAAGGCGTTCAATTGAAGTATGTAGTCTACACATCATTGTATCCGTATGTCCAGAAAACAAAACCCTTTCCAGCAGGTACGCCCACGAAACTCGTAGGTAAGGATCTTCCTTCTATAGAAAAGTTCGCCCAAGAAATGAATTCCACTTATTTCGGTCTCTCGTATGTTTCGGTATTACCGCCTAAGAATCTGTACACTCCTGTTCTGCCTGCACGACATGACAATCGGCTAATATTTTCACTTTGTAGAACATGCAGCGCATGTGGCTATGAAGGCAAATGCAGACATACGGACAACCAACGTATGTTAAAAGGCGTATACTGCAGTCCAGAGTTGGAATTAGCTGTAAAGAAAGGCTATGAGATCAAAAAGATCCATGAAATATGGAAATTTACACCTTCAAATGACATCTTTGGGGAATACGTCAAAACATTCTTGAAATGGAAGACTGAGGCTTCGGGGTTACCGGATGGTATAACCGATAAAGTCTGCGAAGAATTCCTTCAATACCTGCAAGATTTCAAGGACATTGAGGGTGTAACACTTGATCCAGACAATATTAAAAGTAATCCTGGAATGCGTTATATAGCTAAACTTCTCCTCAATTCATTATGGGGAAAACTAGCTCAACGTATTCCAAAGAATGAAGACATCGTCTGCACGAGCTATGCACAGGTCTGGGAATTAATGAAGAGAGCTGATCTTGAGGTGAGAAATATCATTGTAGCGGATGATAAACATATAGTTGAAGTCACACATACTGGCTTCACTAATAAAACAGCAAAGGCCACGAATGTAGCTGTTGCATCCTTTACCACAGCTTATGCTAGGGTAGAATTATATAAACTCCTCGATTCTCTAGGTCAACGCGTGCTTTACTGCGATACCGACAGCTGTGTGTTCACAGTCCGTGAAGGCCAATATATTCCTGATACTGGAAAATTCTTAGGAAACCTGACGGATGAAATAGGGCCAGGAGATATAGCTGATAGTTTCGTGTGCACTGGCCCTAAATCCTACGCCATTCGAATAAAGAAGAATGATTCGAGTTATGCTTACATCTTAAAAGCAAAAGGATTAACTTTGAACAAGGACACCGAACACATAGTTAATTTCCAAGGCATGGCGAAGATTAACTTCGATAAGATGATTAAGGATGTCGAAAAAACTAAGAATCGTGATTGGATGGTCTTAAACGACGACAATCACTTCTACAATATGATCAAGGATACAGACGTAACAGCATTAGCCGTTACGCAAATGATGAGTGAAGATGATGAATCTTCACTTCACAAAGATATCCATAATCTAGATGACTCAGCCCAACCACATGTAAATACCGAAAACCATTACCGCGAAGTTAAGGTTCCTGATATGAAAATGCGGGCCGATAAACTAGGAAATGTCATTTTAATCAACGGTATTAAAAGGTTTCGCCATACATCAAATAAACGGAATCTTGTTCTAGGTAGTGCCCGCACTGTAGCACAGGGATATGATGGAACGTTAATTCCATTGTGTTAATTTCAATGTATAATTTTGATATATGTATATTTAATTTCAATGTATAATTTTGAAATATGTATATATTGCTAAAATAAAATATTTATTTGTATTACTCTTTCATTACCATTTTTATTTTTCTGTGTTGCCATTTATTTCTATTTTATTTATCTGTGTTGCCAATTATTGATTTTATTTATCTGGTTGCCATTTATTGATTTTATTTTTGATTACATCTATTTAAGGCGTAACATGACTGTAAAGTCATTGTCTGATGTGTGTGTGTGTGTGTGTGTGTGTGTGTGTGTGTGTGTGTGTGTGTGTGTGTGTGTGTGTGTGTGTGTGTGTGTGTGTGTGTGTGTTAAATAATAGACATGCAGTAAATGGCACTAAGAATAAAATAGTAATAATAATAATAATAAAAATATGATGCAAAGCAGTAAAACATATGAGTTAAAGCAGTAAAACATGAGTTAAAAGCAGTAAAAAAAGTGAGTTAAAGCAGTAAAGCAGTAAAACAAAAGCATACTAATCCCCCTTGGTGTTAGGTAACACCTCTATTGATTTACTGATTTACTGCTTTAAGGTATGTAATGTTAATAAATATGAGTTAAAGCAGTAAAACATGAGTTAAAGCAGGAGTGAAACATGAGTTAAAGCAGTAAAACATATGAGTTAAAAACATTAAAAACATGAGTTAAAACGGTAAAACATATATGAGTTAAAGCAGTAAAACATGAGTTAAAAGCAGTGAAACATGAGTTAAAGCAGTAAACCAGAGTAAAACAAAGCATACTAATCCCCCTTGGTGTTAAGTTTTACCTCTATTGATTTACTGATTTACTCCTTTAAGGTATGTATATGTATGTGAGTTAAAGCAGTAAAGCAGTGAGTTAAAGCAGTAAAAGCAGTAAACCGAATTTAAAGCAGTAAAGCAGTAAAACAAACGCATACTAATCCCTTAGGTGTTAGGTAACACCTCTATTGATTTGCTGATTTACTGCTTTAAGGTATGTAATGTATTTGAGTTAAAGCAGTAAAGCAGTGAGTTAAAGCAGTAAAGCAGAAAGTTAAAGCAGTAAAACAGTAAAACAAAAGCATACTAATCCCTTTGGTGTTAGGTAACATCTCTATTGATTTACTGATTTACTGCTTTAAGGTATGTAAAGTTTATGTTTTTAATAAATATTTCGTACAAATGTGTAGTAAAATAAAAAATGATTATATATCAGACCTCTGGATTTTTCTTCTTACATACAATTTTAAATTTATAAATTAAAAAGTATTAAGTAAAAGTAATGTTAATAAATATATGTGTTAAATAATAGGTCTGTAATGAGTTACAGTTTTAGGTTCGCGAAAATGTTTTTAACCCATTAACGGCCATAATTCGACTGCTATTTTTTTTAATGATATGACACTTGTTCTTATCTTCTATAGGCCTTAGATGACTGCTTGGTTAATTTTATTAAAATTCTTCAAGGGCTTGTACCCAAAAACGACCGTCCCATTTTTGGGACATTGGCCACTATTCACGAAAATACTCAAAAGGAAGAAAAACATGTGCATTATTTGGAATTGTTTTATTTTCCTCAAAGTAATGAATAAAATATAAAAAAAAAATTTATAACAGTATATTATATATATATATATATATATATATATATATATATATATATATATATATATATATATATATATATATATATATATATATATATATATATATATATATATATATATATATATATATATTTTAAATCTATACAAATATATAATTTGTATGGAATCTCTGAAAACACACATCGTGAAGTGGAACATTGCATCTAAAGCAAATTGGTTTCGTATTTTTCCCACAGTAAGCGCATCGTCTTCGGGATTCTATATGCTTTACCAAATAATTTCCTGCATCGAACCTGATTTCTTCACTTACTCTTCCTTTCAAAAATATGTGTTGTGGAGTGTTGTGGTTTGCCTGCGTTCGAGAGACGTCATTGACATCGTCCGCCTGAGCGGACGGTCTCTCTCCTCTCGTCTGGGAGGGCCAACATGTCACTCGGTGAAAAGGTTTATCTCGGAGTCAGCTCTCCTCGGTAATATTTTTAGGCGGCTGAGTTACCGCCCCCCGAGATAACCTCCACCCGAGTGGAAACTCATGTTCCCAAGAAGCGAGTCAAA